>JAUZNC010038369.1:0-18344 GCA_034780395.1 Vannuccia rotundouncinata | reverse complement strand
CAAGCAACTATGAATGCAGAGCGATATTGCGCTATACTCACAGACAAAGTTGTGCCGTACTTTTCAAGAAATCGCGACAAGTTCTACCAACAAGATGGCGCCTCTCTTGCTGCAAGGGATATTCTCAACCGTCATCTCGAAGGTCGTTGGATTGGGCGAAGGGGGCCAATCGAGTGGCCAGCCCGATCTCCTGATTTGACGGCCTGTGACTATTGGTGTGGGGATATATCCGGTCCAAAGTTTACGTTGATGGTGTTATTTTTCAAAGTGTGAACGCGATTCAAATGAAAATCGAAGAAGAAATGAACAACATTCCGCTGGCAATGTACCGAAAGTCCATCAAAGACTTACAAAAGCGGGTGCAGAAATGTCAGGATGTTCAAGGAGATTTGTTCGAAAAGTGATTGGATCTACTAAATGTTTATAAATTAACTGTGCAATGTGACTCGTTTAGTTTACAGTGATTATAAGTACATGTATAGTGTTTAAAATTATATTCATTTAAAAAGTAATTATGTAAATATATTATCTCAGTGTTCTAGCGGCAAGGACTTTTGGATCACTCAGATTTCAAAAATTAAAAGGGCTGCCAATGCTGCTAATTCCCTATCTAAGCAAGAAAAACATTAAATCACAAATAACTGCTTTGTGATGCATTTTGGATGCACATGATAAATGTCCGATACTTAGGAATATAAGTATCTAAAAACATCTTTATTTTTTGAATAAAATGTCCATGTACGACGTTATAACATTTTTAGAAAAATAAACGCATCAAAAATTTCCCTTATAAATGTATTACCAACAAATAGAAAAATTATTATAATCTATCCAGATAAGGTGGGTTAAAAGACCAGAAAATGTTTAGGCTTCACTCACTGGGTAAAAAGTTATACGTATGTTAGCACTAAAACAGTACTTTTGGATAATTGAGTGATTATGAACATTTTGTAGTCTTTTAACCTACCTTTTAGACTATGGTCATTTCTCTATCTGTTGGTGAAACATAATTATATCGCGTGTCATAGATTGCATATGTAGACATTTTTTCAAAAAAAATAATGCTGTTTTATTTTGATATTTTATATACATATTTCTATCTATTGGTATTATATTATATTTATCCAAAATGCATCATAAAGCAGTTATTTGTGATTTAATGTTTTCCGCCACAGAGATCTTAAAATCGATTTGTCAGCTTGACACTCGGACCAAAATTGTTCCCTATACTCTATAGTCCGGGATACCAGATGGTTTTAATTAAAATTGTTGGTGCAAAAGATTGGAAACTTTTATCAAGCAAGATGATCAAATATATAAGTCTTAAGTTGTAGAAATGTAGTATTTTTATGAGCATTTTAGAATAGGATTAGGAGAAATTTTTATGGTTTTCAACCAATTTTCATAAAAATTCACATTTTAAAGAAAATAAAGATGTTATTCACACTTTTGAATAAATTGATGCATTTCAATTTGTTCATCTAATCGTTTTCAACATATTTCAAGCAAAATTATATGGATAAGTCAAACTAATTATTTTCCAGAAACATTTGAATATTGGTTCTCAAGATAAAATATGCCTTAAATAGGCTTTAGTATTAATAGTAACAGGTTTCTGGAATGACTTTTCAATGTAATTTTTCTTGCAATATGTAGAAAACATTTAGATGAACAAATTGATATGCATCCATTTATTCAAAAGTGTGAATAACATTATTCTCTTTAAAATTAGCATATTCATGAAAATTGAGTGAAAACCATAAAATTTTTCCTATTCACTAAAAAACACTAAAATAATCATAAAAAATAATGGACAATTTCTGTAACTTAATACTTACATATTTGATCATCCCATATGGATCATATTACTTGTCAAAAGTATCAAACATTTTGATTAAAACCCTCTGGGATCCCGGACTACTAAGCTACAATTTGATACCAAGAACCAAACTTTTACATCAAAATGAAAACCAAAAGTTACATATACATATACAATTCATATACGTTTCTGTATATTTTAATAATTTACCTTTTACGAATGTTCAACTTTAGATTTTAAATATGTTATTTTTTAGTTCTAACTCGCCCATCCATTTCCCAAAATTCCTTTGGGAATATGCGCCGTATGTTTTAGGAACAACCTTTAAACTGAATGTGTAAATTAATACTGTTGACTTTACGTTCGTCCGCTAGCTTCAGTTGTGCCGTCTGTATTATCCAATACAATATCTGGATTCACTTAGCATAACCTCATTATTTTATTTATTTGATAAATTTTGACGAAATCTACAGCTTTGCCTCATAAGGCTTAATTAAGAATGACCTTAAAATAACTATATTTAGGGCACATAATTTAATTAAAACATGGATAAACCAATAAATTGTAGTGTTAAAACCGACCTCATTCAATACAGCTGTCTCAAAGGGAATTAGCTAACTCCCCATATAATGAGGTTAATTGTAGAGAAAATTGGTGTTATATTTCCTACAAATTTGTATTCTAATAATTATTTTACAAACTATTCAGGAAACATTTAAGTATAATATATAACTTTTAGCAGGCATAATGTGAATAATTGTTTCAGAATTTCAATCAAGATATATCATATTTTTTTAATTTTAAGGGTTAGGGTAAAAATCCATTCAATTTTATATAAAAATATAACATAAAATTGATATCTCAAATTTAATTATGCAGAAATTTGCAAATATAGGTTTTACACATTTTGTAAAATCAAACATTTTATTTACAATAACGACAACGTAAGAGTAGTCATTAGCCAGATTAGTCATTTTAGTTAAAGATAAAATCATGTTTGAACATGATTGAGTCGATTAAAAGCTTTGGTACATTAAAATAATTATAATTAACGATTTAATTAGGCACGCTAATTGGTTCCATATCAGAATAATTACTAGAAAATAATTATTAAAGCAGTGTTAAAAGATTTTTCTGGTATTCAAATTTATTTGATGTTTTAATAATTTATTTAAGAAAGTTTGTATTTTCTCTAAATTTTATTATTAATATAAATAAAATATAAATGTTCAATATAATGTTTTAAAAATAAACTAATTATAGCCACAAAAATTGGTTAGCTAAATTATAAGATTGTGTTTGTTAACAAACTATTATATAATTAGTATTCGAGGTAATATCTAAATCACCACCTGTATTTTATGCATTACAATATTTTCAAAAAACTAGAATCATTCCTGTTATTCAGTCATCTTCATATTATTGAGTGACTATCTGCTTCGATTTCTTCTCAAACGCTCTTGAATCATATTCTTTTGCGTTCCCACTCAAAATTATCTCAAAACTTGTTCTATTGCAATCATTGAAGTAGTATGTAAGGCAGATATCAACCTCAAATAAAAGAAATTTAACTAGTAAAGATATATAAGTTTTGAAAGTTTATATTGCACAAATATTTTTACAATTTTTAACTATAGTTTGGCTAATGAAACACAGGCAATGCAAAGTTCTAATATAATCTTACCATGCTTCAATTTATTTTAAATATGATGTCGCTTTGCGTAGGATAAGCCTGTGGATTTGGAAATATACCATATTGATGGTGTACGCATGATCGTAAAAGTAGTGTTTATAGGGATGTCTAACTCAAACAAAAGAAAAATTTAACTATTGTAAAAATGCGAGAGTAGGGGGGAGCAGGTAACACCTTCGCTAGTTAAATTTTGCGCACCTTTACGAGGTAAATTCTTATCCTATAGGAGACCAGTTAATTCAAAGTTAAAATATCAAAATTAATAATAATAAAACAAATTATAATTTTCCACAATTTTTACGTATTAAATGCTCTTGAGAAATATTATATATTTATTTATTTTTGGCGGTAAATTCAAATTTGTTTAGTATAGTTGAACGAGGTAAGGTACTTGGTTACTTTATTTTAGCAAGACAGTAAGGGATTTCAATTATTTTAATGGCGAATGTTACTATATAGCATATAAAGAATTCCATTTTAATATTAAAAACATGATTAATTATAGTTATTAATATCTTATTGACACTTATTGACTTTTATCAATAGTTTTCAAAACAGTAAGAGATTGGAATAATTTTAGTGGCTAATAGTACTATGCTGCATATATATGGAGAATTTGATTTTATTATTAAAAACTTGATTAAATTCGGTTATCGATACCTTATGAAAATTTATTGAGTTTTATCAATACTTTGATTTGAATCAAACCATTTTAATATTTTTTATCAAATTTTAACATTTCAAAAAATCCATTAAAATCCATAAATATCTTTAAAAATCCATAAATTCACAAAATATATTTAATTATTATTTAGTTACATTTATTAGATTTTAACGAATTATATAGACATTTATCACATTTGGTCCAATTTTAAAAAATTTATCATTGCCAAAAATCCATAAAAATCACAAAAAAATATTCATAAAATCAGTAAATATCCTTAAAATTCACGAAATATCTATAATTATTATTTTATAAACATTTTATCATATTTTATTGAATTTAGTAAATTTTAACACATTTTATCAGTGCTAAAAATCCATAAAAATCTTTGAAAATCCATAAATATACTGAAAATCCATAAAAATGTCTAAATTCTCTAAATATTTGTAATTAATATTTTATTAACTCTTAGAAAATTTCAATATAATTTATTTGTTAAAAATCCTTTAAATCCCTGAAATTTCATAAAATATTCATACAATGGTTCAATTTACAAAATATCCTTAAAAAGTTTAATAGGACACGGATTAAGGTAACCGGCCACTTGATTTCCATGAATTTGAGAATATTGCCCTGATTTTGAGAGAAGACTGCCTCAACTGACTATTACTCTAAAGTTAGAAATCAATTAATTCTTTAATTACAAATACAATGACTTTATTGTGAAAATATTACAACACATATAATTATAAAACAGTTTTAATATCTTCATCCCTTTCACTAGATTCATCATCATTTTTGTCATCATCTTTTTCACTGTCCTGATAACTATCCTCCGTTATTTCGCCAACTTTTCACAAATTTCATCATGAAATCCAAACATTGCCGTCTGATTGTCTCCCTTAGTACTGAGACCTTAGAGTTTGTAGTGGACCCCTTTTCCCTCAGCCTTATATACTTTTTAATATTGATGCTAGATGACAGTCTGAATTGCATCGATCGAGATATAGTAACCTGTCATGTAGTTTCGACTTAACGATTTTCTCGATTTCGTCGAGTGAATTTTTTTTCAATTTGTTTTTCATTTTGAGAAGACTGCCCATACTGACTACTAGTTTAAAAGTAAGAAATCAATTAATTAAATATAAAAATTCATTGACTTTATTGTTGAAACATGACAACATATACATTTTTATACTTGTACCATAAACTCTAAGGCAATATTTTTCGAATTTTGGCTCTCCTACTTTGAATTAAAATTTTCTTCTCTAAATGAGATGAAACTTTATTAAATCTTTGATAGACTTTTAAAACTTGAGCTGGACGACAAAACTTCATGTAATCCATATCCTTTTGTAAATATGTATTAGTCGAGTAGTCCAGTGGTTAGAGCTTCGAACTAATAATTCGTAGGTCATGGGTGAGAATCCCATCTTGATAATATTTTATATTTTAGTAATTATTTCTTATGCATTTTTAAAGTATTCAAACGATTGTGTTGGACGAGTAAACACTAAAGGAGTAGTGAGAATTTTGTATATTGATTAAATCTTTATTAAAATATTCTATTCTTCATGGATATACTATTTTTCGCATTCTAATTATCCCGGCAAATAATTGTGAAATATATAAAAAGATTGAAATAATAAAAAAAGCGTTTATTGATAGGTCAAATAGCACAAATAATTTATCTTTATCTAAATTTATCAATATCTAAATAGATAATCTCACTACTTGAAATCATTGTTAAATATGAATTGCTTAAACTGTTGAGTTAAATCGTCTTCGATGGACAGGGGTGCGGGGAAGAGGCAGGAGCTTCTGACGTCTTCCGAGGGGTTATGAAGTCCAGACACCAGAGGATGACGGAGAAGACCCGACTAAATTGTAAAGTCTTCCGACAGTAGAGAGAAATCTTTAAAAGGTTGAATGTTATTGCCCACCTTATCGCCCATAAGAAAGGTGCTGTAGGCTTTCCCCCCCCCCCCTCGATTACTTGATGACGGCTTGTACAATTGTGAAGTTCAAACTCGCTACTTCGCCATTAGTTCCGTCCTGTAAAATATATATCCCGTTGAGACGTAGTAGAAACTGATAGTTCCCCGCAGCCCATTTCCTTGATCTTCATAGAATTGGCAACCTAATTGAAACCAGTAGCATTGCGTCCCAGCTTTGCCCAGTAAATGTCCGAGTTCTCCCGAAAAGTTTTCCGCAGTCTAGGACTGCCCAGAAAAATGTCTCTCAGAGGTTTTGGTTGACACGGAGCTTCTTTTAGAATTGGAGAGAAATCCAGACAGTTTCAATAACGCCTGTAACGCCTTCCATAACCCATTCAATATTAGAAGCAAGGTGATCACGCAACATGTTCACAACATGTTGCCAGAGTCTGGGTAAACCGTGAATTTTATCGTTGACAGAACATTTTGGATTAGTGAAGATAGGGCTCATGAATAGAAGATTTTAGCCTGTGGAGGATTTTTTGTCGATGAAATGGAGAAATTTCTTCTAAGACTGAACGCAGCAATGAGGACCAACCTTGATGAGCGGGATTATTGGCTGGATCGTCGCCATGATAATACAATCTGAATTAAATGAAGCCATTGTAGTACTACGTAGAGGGCGAATGACTGACAGACGACGGTCAAAGAGCCCGTAAGAAAGGAGAATGAAATCAACAACTCACACATCTCCTTATATAGCATAAATGTTGGTACTTCAATCTGATTTGTCGAAATTTTCTATGGTAGGGGGTCAGTCTTTGTCGAACAAAGGATCATTTGTTTGGGGTGGATATCCCCCTGACATACTACTCATTGAAGTTCTGATAAGACATCATCCCTGCGGAAATAACGCCATGAATTTTGGCTTTTGATAATTTATTTTTGCAAAGTGTGTCAATAAGTAAATTAATTTCCATTTTTATAATGTTCATTATCTTAATATATAAATGATACAGCAGAACGAAAATTGTATTTTAAAGAAATTTTTTTTATATCATATCAATAATTACTGTTTTTGTAGGAAATATTGAAAAAATGAAATAAAGTAAAGATTTATAGCGTTTCAAGAACTTGAAACATTTTTTTATATTCCGCTCAATTAATGATTAATTTGATATTTATGTATATTTGATATTTTTGTCTTAATTATTAAATCGACTTTTAACTGCCTTCAATTAAGAGGTCAGAGATCATATCTAACGCTTTGTAAAACCTTTCTTTTAACAACCTAACCCAAACTCTTCGTTATAATTGGTTGCCAAATCACAGAAATATCGCACAGATATCCCAATCATGGTTGACTATCAACGTTGGGTCCCGGTGTATCATTTATCTATTAATAAATAAGTTAAACGTATCTGTTCACTATTACAACTAAATTTGATTGAATTTGTGATCATTTTCTTAAAATAAAGAAGAAGAGGGATTATTTGGGGGTGATTAGAATTACGTGGATTACATTAATCGCTCAATTTATCGAAAAAATGGGTAAGTTAATTAACGATAAATTTTAATTATTAATATTGTAGCCTATTAATTAGACTTCATCTCACAAGCTTTTACAAGCATCTTACAAAATTTTCCTGAATTTAACATATAGCTCATTTCCAGAAAAAAAATCTGAAAATTTAAAAATTAAAAATTATGAAATTATAAAAAAAATATAAATACAATGAATACAAGTTTGCGACTTATTGATAATTTCCACCATTTTACATTATTGGAGTAAGTCATCAGCCATCTTGTTGAGAGATGTCCCCATTTTGATTTCGTGAACAGTGAGTGGCAGTTCTTCTTTGGTAGAGAAATTATCTTTTCCTCTGATAGCCTCGAGACTGCAATAACAATTAATCTCACCCGCCATGAAATCACTGATAGCTTGAGCGACTTGTGGGTGGGCATTGTCGTGGACAAGACCATCGTTTTCCATTAAAACAGGTTGTGTGTGGGAATGCACCCCAAATTTATGTTATACTTGCAGAAACCCAATGAACATCAGAATTCACAGAATCGAAATGACCAATTTATTTTATTTAATGCACATACATTTTATTTACATAATATCTATGCATTCAAAAGTATAATTAGGCTTATAAACAAATGTACTCATAAATATATGTTAATGTAATGCCGTTTAGAATGTATGAATCGGAAAAACGTTTTTGTGAAAAGAATTGAAAAGACGGTACATTATATCGTATCATATTTTTGAATTAGACAAATAAAAAATAAAATTTTTAAAATGAAAGAAAATATAAATTGTTTCTAAATTTTGTGTAAGATTTATTGGAACAATAACATTTTCAAACTCCATGTAGCCATTATTTTTAGGAGGAAAAATATTGTTTACGTATCGAATTTCATTCCACAATTTTGAGACTCACAATTCAAGACTGTCAAGATGTTAAAAAAATATTTTTTGTGTTTTTTCTTGAATTCTGAATGGTTTATTACAATTATTAGGCTCAATATTTCTTTTACATATCCACTTTTAGAATATTCAGACTGTTTGAGATAGTTGAAATACGATTTTAGAAATATTGGTAATTGAGTCGGCATTATATTTCTGTGAATTTTTTTTAATTTACAATAAGGACACAATAGAATTTTTTTCTAACTTTTTTTCGGATTTTTGAAAGCATCGTTAAATATTTTTATTATTTCTTTCTAATAGACGTTTTATACAATTATAATAACACGTATTTACAGATTGTATGTTCAATGTCTAACAGCCAGGAGTACGTACCTCGAACATACTAGTTCTGGTTTGAAAGTTAACATCCCCGGCTTCAACCCATAAAGTGGTGAAGTTGAATTTTATTTTTGGGAAATTAAACAATTAAATGTGTGAAATATATCGATCATGGAAAGACGTTGTGAATGTAAAGATTTCAAGCCTGTGAATATAACTATTTTGTGAACATATCGATGCTATGAATATAACAATCGTGATAACATATCGATCACGTTTGAATATTGATTTTGTTAATATATCAGTAATGTCAAAATATTGTTATAAAAAGTTTTATTTAGAAAATTGTTTATATTAAATGGGTTAGCTCAAACCTTAAAATAAATGAAATTATAAAAAATGAATGTTAGCTCAATTTCATTGTAAAATAAAAGAAAGGAAAAGGATTTGGAAACTGGATATACACATAGTTGGAGTTCCAATGTTTTTATCACTACAATGCAATGATTCGTTATTATTTTGAACGCATGTATAGTAAACATAACGTTCCATTTATTTAATTACGAAATGCAAAATACTGCATAGGTATTGATTGAATTATGGCTGAATAGGAACAAAATTTCGTAAATAAAAATAATTTAAATATCGAGACCAATTACTGTATTGGTACCTGATATGAAAATAATTACAATCTGTCCTCGATTTTTTCTAAATAGTACAAAGTTTATCATTTGAAGTCACATTTCTTGAAAATCCAAATCTACAGTTGGCAAAATGTTAACGTCTTTTCCTTTCCAATTTTAACTTTAAAATGAAATTGAGATAACATTCATTTTTTATTTTTTATTTCAAGGTTTTAGGTAACCCACTTTTTGCCATTTTTGGCTTTAAATAATATCACTTATTTTTGTATAATTTAAGCAAATAAAATACTAAATGCATAAAATTGGTCTCGAAAATATTGCTAACATTTGCTAAACACATTTTCATAATATGTTTATAATACCTGTATCATATATAAATTAATATTGATTATAAAACTATTACATATGTCATATCAATTAATCTTTTATAACTTAATATATCAAATCTACTTATAATTTTATAATATCACGGAATTATTGTGTAATTTGAGGTTAAATATTAGTTTTTTTACCGTTAGTCTTATAATCGTTTCAAGTCTTCAACAATTTAAGCCCCTATTCACATGGATAATATGTGTTAAAAATTAATCAAAGTCTATCAATGCTTTCGAGTATTTATTGAGTCTTAGAAGAAGAAGAATTAATTCTTCCAAAACACCACAATTGGAGAGTTGTAACTTTTTAATTCTTTGGCGGCCTAACTAAAAAATTTAACACAATATTGGCGTATATGGGGTATTTATTAATACAATGCAGGTTTTGATATTATTGCTTAAATATTTCTAGAGTTACTGACTTTTAAAAACTACCCCATTTTCAGGAATCCTAACCGCATCTGACATTCTTAACTGAGACCTAACAGCCTATTAACATAGGCCTAAATATGACAAAGATATTTGCTGTATATCGGATCATTCCAAATTAAGAAAAAATTTTTATGGGCTAAGCATCTGGTATCAGATCCTAGATCGTATAAATTAAACATCCATTGCCTTTGATTATCATATAAAAATGGACAGGTCATAATTTTGTTCTAGTTAATCTTAATAGTAAAATAAGTACATTCGAAGCGGTAGAGAAGGCTGATTTATGAAGTAAACCAGCTTGTGCAAGGAAAGATTTGTAGAATTGGATACATATACTATTTAACATTAATAGAAAGATCTTCATATAAATATTTATATTAAAATAGATAATTCTATAGTAGGCAACCATTATTGAGGATAAGATAACGATATACTATATATACTACCAATTATTAACCTCGTAAAATTTAGTAAAGTATGTTAAAAAATGACAACTATAAACAAAGTCGTACTCACAAACTATAAATTTAGAAATTTTTTAAATTATCGTTTTTAATTATATAAACAATTATTATTGATTAAAATATTTTATTAGTATATATATATTATCAGTGATAACGAAAGATTTATTTACTCAGAAATATTATGTTAATAAATTATTCAATTTTATGTATAAATATATAACCGATTAGATCTTTTTATCAGTTGAAATTTGTTTATTTATTTCGTTGCATTAAATGATAAAATATCTCTCAAATTTATTCTAAAATCGTAGTCCACATAAAAGCTTTTCTTTTAATTCAGGATCAAATTACACTTTTGTTTGTTTTCTCCAAAATTTCATGGTGGATTTAAACGTCTCCTGATTATTGTCAGATTATATTCTGCACTCTAAAACATATTATTATTTATTTTTGTTTTTTTGATTAACTTCATTGATAACATTATTTTTTATTTTATTTAGCTTATTCCGTATTTTCTATTTAAAGTAGGAAACGTACCTTTGATAAAAAATATAACAATTTTTTACAATTAATTCAATAAAATTGGTGTTTATATACACGTTGCAATCTTATGAGAGAGATAGAAATATGATTAATTATTGATCAATTGTATTTATATTTTCCTTACGTTATTATTTAAATTAATAGGTATTCAACTCAGAAATAACATCTATTGAACTTGATACATAACTTAACATATAATATACATATGCCTTTATATAATACTTTTTTATATGAGGATCTCAATAAGGATTGAATACTTTAGTCAACTCTGATTTATAAACTGTGCAAAACTGAACAATAAATGTAGAACAGACAGGCTTGAAGTGGATTGAAATGAACCACCCCTGCCTGCACCATTCATAAATATCGTCGTGTAACAATAAATTCATTGTTTCTATCAATTATTTTGCCATTGACAATTACAACTAAAATTTCTTTTCAAATATATCTAGCATTCTGTTTATACTTCAGCAAACATAGTGTATATTACGAATGGCTTAAATTAAAAACTATTAAACCCACTCTAGCTTTCAATAAACTTTAATGATCTTATTCTGCGTCTGAATTATATATTCTTAATTTCTCAAAGTTAAAATAATAATTGTTGACAGATTAATAGCTAAAATTATAAAGTAAGTGAAGTTAAACTGCATGGAAATTATGACCAAACAGTTGGTTTCAAATATTCGATTATATCTTTTGTATTTATGTATATGTTCCTATATAATTAAATGAAAATATTATTATTCTGCCAATATAATAAGTGTATATATTTATAATGTTAGTCTTTTTAAATTATGTTTCAGTATTTCTGTTCTGATAAACATTGAATTGATTTTAATGATATCGATTATTATTTAAATAATCATAAACATATCTGCCGTTGTACTTAATAATAATAAATATTTTTATTTTTAGGATAATTTTTTTTTGAGTAAGAAATAAAAAATTTAAGATTGCGTCTTTTTTCCAAACCATTCGATCATTCATGCCATAATTTATTTACGATAGTTAATAAAGGTATCAATTAATTTTGCAATAACGATATGGCACTTGTGGGTTAATTTGTCTATTTATTTCATAATAGATTTTATAAAAATTAACTGATTGGAAGTTGAGATTAATTTTACTAAAACTCAATAACGCAATCATTAGCCAAGTTAATCAATATTCTTTCTCAGTCAGAATTGCCTCATGTCCTGGATTATTACTCAGAAAAACGACAACATTTGATATAATAAATAATCTATTTTCATCGGAAAGGTATGGTTATACATTTAATTAAAATTAAAACATACAAATATAGGAAAATAAAATAAAAGTAAAGTAAAATAAAACATTATCTGTATAAAATGACACCGTCAAAATTAAAATTAAAATATATTTTATTTGGGTTTAGTTTAATTACAGTGTCTATATTTTTAGAGGTTGTATCTATTCTGTGGCTCTCTGTCACACTCCAGCATTTTAGTTTCCGCCGATTATGTTGCTAATCTTGTTTCTTAGTTAAGTACCTATTATAAATTTATTGTCAAAGAAAAATTTAGAAAAAACTATTCATTTAAATATTTTTTCAAAATAAAATTTTCCCAACGAGTCGGTAAATGACATAATCCATTTATTTTGTCAAATTAAGAGTTTTCGACCTCTGTGTACAAGTGTATCATCCATTCCATCTTCCAAACTGTTCTGAACAATTGATGTTTTGATTCTGTAATTAAGTATACCAAGAGAGGTACTCTTCGTTTGTGGTGTCCTACATTTTCCACTCTTTCGTTCTTGCGTCAACCGAAATCAGTGATTTGGGGTCACTTACCGATCAAACGTTAACACGCCCGTCACTGAGTGGCTTGTGTAGGTTTCAGACAAGCATGTGTTTGAAATCTCTTTTGTAAATTTATTCAAATGTTTATATGTGTGATGATTCTTTAGCACAGTAAAGCATTATCTTTTCCTAGCATACCTTTCGAAATTTTTGAGAATCGTAATTTTAAACCATTAATCTCGATCCCACTTATTGCAGGCTCACAAGTTTTTCCATTTTACTTTTTGATATTCATTTCATTCTGGTGTTTGCTCTATATATTTGCGTCCGTCAGACGCAGGCTTAACGGTGAAATGCGTCTTACTGTTTCAGGTTAAATCTAGTTGATTGAAAAACCAAACTTTCATCTGGAATGTTTGAGGCATTTCCGTAGGTTAGCTACCTGACTAGCTAGTACAATTCTCGTTTCATGCTTGGTGCTACCTTTTCTGCGTATACCTATAATTTTTTGAAATAACACACAATACGTTATTCGATTTCTATAATGAAACATTATATAATTTAGTCTATAGGTAAAAACATTCGCTACATTCCTGCTTGTCCTTTTTTTGGGTGAGTTTTAATCATGTACTTTAGATCATCTTTTTAATTACATATGTTGATTTCATTGAATTTAATGATTTTATTTATTTCATTTCAAATGTTCTTTTGAGTTAAAAAAGGCACAGAAATGCGTTGTTTCTTTCCATTTTTAAAGAAGTTGATTGAATTGACTTTAAGTTTTAATTTACGGTTTACATTATTTAAAAAGAATTTTAACTATTTGATATTTTGAAGTAAATCATTGGAAGTTCTTACGTTACTTTCAGCGGTAACTACTCTGAAATTATTTTACATTATTCAAATATTATGTATTTAACATGATAGTCCATTCCACAAATTAATGAATTTGAGTTTTAAAATTAATTAAAAATTAATTTAATTATGTATTTGTTGATTTTATTTTTTCAGTTAGTTGACATGTTTTTTGTAATTTAAAACAGAATTAGATGATATTGTTAAATACATTTAGCTATTACAGAGTGTTTATAATACGTATATCTATGGTATATAAATAATAATATGATTAGTGCAGTGCAGTGCAAGAGATTTTTAATCAATATCGTTTTCAGTTCAATATGTAATAATACTTTCAATCTGTCAATTACCCCCCAAGTTTTAATATAATCATTGCCATTAAATATATAAAGGTTTGACGAATAAAAAAGAATGATGTTTGTTTTAATTATAAAATGAAAACATTGTCTGATGTTTGCACTAGTCAATAGACCTATTTACCACTGGAAATCTCCACTATCTCAGAGAGAAAAGAAAGCGTAATGTTTTTATTTCATTAAAAATTGGTAGGTAAGTGAGCAGAGGCTAAACACGCTTATTTATCCCATGAGAAATGGATCGATTATTTATTTGGTCTGTCCAGGTTTGTGCACAACATGAAAAAGTGCAATTGTTGTGTTTAAATCGAATGAATTCATTAATTTTATTCTAATGTGAGTTTTCTTTATTCTGGATTAGATGCAGGTACTAAAACTCGCAACGCCGAACAAAACACAATTATTAATAAAATTATTTTGACAAATATTTTTTGGTAAAACACGAAATTCGCTCGTAATACCATATCAAACATTTATAAAACACGAACTTCATAAAGGGGAGTCTTTAAAAAATGCCAACGATGATCGAGATTTAAATACGGCATAAAACCTTCTGTTAAACACCATATTCGTTAGTATAACAATGCAATCGAGTCAAACAAAGTTGGCTGAGTAAAAATTTTCAATCAAGAAATTCTGAATAATACGGTTATACACCATTTTTGGTAATAAGATCTTGTAATAGGATCCCAAAACGCTGACCGATCAACGATTTTCGATCAAGAAATACTCCATATATAGTGATATACATCATATCCAACAATACAACCTTGTGATCGGGTTCAAAAAAGTTGACCGATCAACGATTGTCAATCAAGTTATACTGCATATCCTGTTATACACATTATTTAGGAAAAAACCTTGATCAAAAATCATTGATCGGTCTACTTTTTTGAACCGATCACAAGGTTTTATGGTTGGATATGGTGTAAAAAAGCTTTATGCAGGTTATCTTTATCAAACGAATATATTTTATTGTTAATAGTACCACAAATAACTTGTATATCATGAAAATTTAGCAGTTTCTTATTTTTCAATTCTATATTCCGTATTCCGCCTTTTAGTAAATAATTATTTTGATCGGGTCACTCGATTACTGTTTTTTCTTTTTAATTTTTGTTCGTTTGTTTTTCCGATAAGGCTGCACGGTTTTTGCATTGTATTTAAAAGTTTTCCGATTATTTCAATGATTATTTTCCTGATTTCGTTCACATTTCCATATAAAATTGTAGATTTAGAATACTCATCTAGTAGAATGGAATCAGTAAAAAGTAGGGACCTTAGATGCAGACTATGACTCGTTAGATAATAAAATGGATAGTCAGGTCGACTTTGATGAAGACATTTATCCTATATCGTCTCTTATTTATCCCCCCATATTCAGAAGGAGCAACCAGAACCGCCCGTTGCTGCGCCTGTTGGGCTTATTTCTTGAGGATTCTGGTCGCTTTTCGAGCCATGATTGTTCGTAGTGTCTTCATTATCTACGCCTTTGTTGCCGTGAAACAAGTGGTCAGCCTCAAGAAGTATGCCATCTACTGGCTATTGCTGGGGACCATCTTCCCACTTATGATCGAGATGTTTTACGCGACATACATCATTGTTAAAAAGGCTAAACAAAAGCTCGGGGTGGCAAAATGGTAAGAGGTTAAATTATAATAATCATTCATTATTTATTTATTAATTAAGTTTCTTATTTATAACTGTGAATTAAATAAATAAATAAATAAATAAATAAATAAATAAATAAATAAATACATACATGTCAATTTTTCTCTTATGTTTCAATAATCCTGGATTCCAAAGAGCATGAAAGATTTTACGGATATTTAATTTAATTCAGTGTGTTTTTCAATGATTTTGAAGTGGAATACATTCCAACTCGTAACATATAATATAATAGATCATTGATAAGATAACCAGACTTTGATGTTGATTTAGAAACCTTCTTTCTCTGTACTAGATTGTCTATATATATAAGTGCTTTCTGCCAAGACAGTTAAAGGATTACTTTACTAAATTAATTTCGCCCACTTCACTCATATAAGACAGTTTTTTTACTGTTAAATTTCGAAAATTCTGTTTTTTAGGTTTTCTGGTTTCAATTTAATCTTATAGAACTATTTTTCGAATAAAACGTTTTAGCGAATAATTTAACTTTTATCTAACTATTAATTTTTATTATAAAAATTAAAACCCACAGAAAGGCTACATAGTCCAAGCCATTTATGGTTTCACGGGGAAAAAATTGCAACACTACCGATCTGATTTGTTTTGGTTACCCAATACTAACATACTTTATAACATACTAAAAGTCTAAAGGTCTCAAAATATGGTGTGATCTTCAAATTACGGAGTCAAATTTTAGCCCACTTATCCCTTTTTAAAAGACTCTCGCGCACATTGAGAGGGTAGTGTACAACAGTTTAATGTCAAAATTAGTATCCAATATGAATAAAAATAGATGGAAGTAGACTACTGCATACACAGCAACCAAATAAAGCAGGAATACCCTATACCATCCAAGCCATTTATGGTTTCACGGTGAAAAAATTGCAACAATACCGATATTATTGTTTTGGTTACCCATAATATACCTTAAAGGTCTCAAAATATGGGGTGATATTCAAATTATGGTATCAAATTTTAGCCTATTTAGCCAATGTTAAAAGACCAGTTTAATATCTAAATTAACATCTAATATGAATAAAAATAGACTGCAGTAGACTAGAGTACTGCATACACAGCAAACCAACACAGAAACCAAATGGAACAGGAATACCCTAAAGTCCTACTGTGAGATTGAATGTTAAGGTATCTACGAATTTAGGTGGTTATAGATATCAATAAGTTTTGGAGAAGGAGGATCCATAAATATCTATAGTTTGTTGTAATAGTATTTTCGAATTTTAAAATATTCTATTAGATTATGGTTTGGAGTGAATAATAAGTCAGAAAAATTGTGAGCCCCCTACGCTAAGGTTGGTTTTAGTTAAAGAAAGATATACGGGGAACAGAGACGATTTAGACGAAGTTGATTTCCTAACTGATTGGGTTTACGGTGTAAGTCATAAAGAAATTATTTTAATAAATAAATTCTATTCGTTAATTATTAACATTGATTTATTTATTTATTTATTTGTTGGAAAGATAATTAGTTTATAAATTAATTAATTATGTATTATTTACATATTCCCACTCGGGCACGCTAGCCAACACCTACTAATAGATATAAATATAGGTCTATTTTTATGTACCTGACTAACTAATCAGAGATAAGAGCCAATCAGAGACACTGAATATACCTATAACTATAGACAGGCATATATCCTCCTCGAAGTTGTACTAAATGCACTTCTCCTGTTAGATCCTCTTGGAGGGAAAAAAGACAGAGCTGAAGAATATTCACAAGTTCAGGATGAAGACACAATTATTGATAATGAGATTCACCTACATGTGAACGAGGCACAAGTACTTTACATTCAGCTGATGCAAGGTACACGATTTGCCGAGGATGTATCAAGTGATCCAATTCTCATCAAAATCAGCACAGTTCTTGAAACACAGACAGAATTATTGTCCAATGACAGAACAGCAAAACTGTGCTGATATAGTGAAGATCCTTCGAAAATTCATCAAAGCCGAGCGTATGGAAAACTGGTCCTTCTATCTTGAAGCTGTATTCGCGATGTTACCATATCTACCACTCTATGCTAAATCTGCCAGGATTTTCCTGCAAACAATGATCAGGTTAGAGCAGGACCATCCAGATGTGCACCAAAAATTCTCTCAGGGGTTCCATATCGCCAGAAGAAGTAGTCGGATTTGGGCTGGATTGTCCACAGACCTCATGATTGAGCAGGTACTAATGAGGAGTATGATGACCACTGGAGGTTTGACAAGAGGATGAAGAACGACAGAGCAGCAGCGGTTGGCATGGCTTTTGTCTATGCCAGCTTGTTTAGAGACGAACAGAGCAATGCAAGAGCTCACTGGAGTGAAGTATAGCACAGGTGAACAGAACAAGAAGATGGGCAAAA
>JAUZNC010038358.1:1927-18350 GCA_034780395.1 Vannuccia rotundouncinata | reverse complement strand
AAATTAATGAAATCTTATGTATTTTTAGTCTTTATTCTAAAAAAAGTTTTATGTAAGTAATATAAAATCAAAGTATATTTTATAGCAATTCAATTTTGTGAATCCTTATAACTACAATTAGATCATAAATAAAAATATGCTTCATAAATTTATTTATTAAAAATCTATACATACCAAGCTATATATGTATCAAATTTATTTTTACAAATAATTTATTATATAATATCGTTATATATAGTCATAGTATTTTATCATTACAGAGTTAACATTCATTTCAGCACATATAAAATAATTTAAACCAACTTATACATTATTTATGTAGTACTTACGAATGGTCTAGGCCAACCTTAAATATTACGAGCAAAACCAGCGATATGGTTGTCTGTTCGTAGCTGCGATTGTTTCGAGTAAAGCTCAAATTCGAAAATAACTTACGTTCCATCTTACCTACAAACTTTCTTGCGAAGTACCCAGTTAAAATGGTTTCGAGTAAAGACATACGATGATGGTAGCAACTTACGAGTACATTTGATCGTACGAACGTTTCGAGTAAAGACTTCCTTGGATCATGTCATCAAAAACGGTCACTGAATTATAATTGTTATCGTGTGAAAACATTTGTTTACAAAATAACATTATAGAAAACTGAAACATTAAAACACTGACAACGTAATATTCAATTTGTATCTAATAAACAATTTATTTCAAAATTTTCTGTTAACATTCTTTCCAAGCTTTCACTATATACAAAACAAAACGTATACTTTGCTCGATCTATAATGACTGTACTATAATAATCTATAACTGAACGTTGCGATAATTTATTAGTCTTGATGCACGTACGAGCAAATAACAGTTACCTTAAATATATTTTATTTATTGCATTTTTTCAGATTAATTTTACACAACGTGTTTTATTCCTGTCAAACTCTTCTAGATTTAGCGAAACTTAAAAAATACAAAAACTTTTAAAATAAATATTGACCTTTTAATATAATATCAAACATTTTTGATCCTTTTAATTTTTTCAAAAACGAATACGAAGCCTGTAAAACTCATAATTCAAGGAAGAAGAATTAACAAGTGCCATGATAATTAAGTTTTAAAGCCGCAAGATAATAGGATTTGTTGGGATTACAAAAAACGTGTTAATTCAACTCCTCGCCAGTGTAACTCTTGGGACAATCGATGCAATGAGACTTATACTATAACCAGATTAAAAAGAATCAAGGTTTACAAGTTTCCATTGATTCTACAAATATAGAAGTAAGTCTTAATCTAAATTAAGTACTTTTATAATAAGTTTATCTCTTATTTCGATTTCATGTTGATAAACTTGTTTGTAAAGGAAGGTTTGATTAATATTATAGTACAGATGTAATTTGATTATCACTAATTAAGTTTTAACACACTTCTTCAGTTTTGGAGATTTTTAATTTACATTCTTTTTGTTCATAAATATTTTATAAGAACTACTAATTAATTAGACCAGGATAAATTCACGATTTAATATGAAAATATTAATAAAAATATGCTATAGAAAAATGTAAGAAATGTAAAATCATTCTATAAGAAATTGTGGAATTTAAAATTTATCAAAATTTGCTTTTTTAAAATGTCCCAAAACCTTCCCCAAAAATTCGACCTCCCAAATTTTTAGTGTTAAACTTAATTTTCCTGATATTCCAATTTCCTATTATAAAAATTAAATTTTCCTCATTCAATTTTATTTTTTTAAATAACTCATATTAAACTTTAAAAACAATAAAATACATATTTAGATACATATATTAACTATTTTAAAATACATGAGAAAATACATAAAAAATAACCAAAATATATAAAGATACCAATTTTACAACAACAAAAAATGGCACTGCATTTGTGCTGTTATTTCACCAAGAGAATGTTTCAATTTAATAATACTTTTCAATAAAAGTTTGTATTTTTTTGTACATTTCATGATGAGCCTCGCTAAAACACTACGTCACATTAAATTTGTTTATGTTGTATCGTGAGTTTTGACATAATCAAAACTTGTTTTCGAAGACTTCGATTTGTTTTTAATCAGTAATAAAAATTTGATTTGTTTTTGATCATCACAAAAATATTATTATGTAAACATTATAATTAACAATATTTTAAATACTTTAAATATACTGTTTCAAACCCTAAATCAAAGTTTTTCATTTTTAAATTAAGATAATATTATTTTCTTTTATAAAAAAACAATAACATTATTGAACTTTGCAAATAATTAAATATTCCATTTTTAAACATTAAAATATGAAATTTAAAACAATCTATTTAAATAAATAATTTTTAAAATTTATACATAAAATTATTAAAAAATAAATTTAGATGTTTTTTTAAAAATAAAGAAAAATATTAAACAAAGTTTTATTTAGGTTAATTGTTAATTTTTCAGAGCTTAAAAAATCATTGAATTAGAGAGAGACTTTTGATATCCACATTAAAAAATGTTCAAAGCTACTTTATACTTGTATACAACAAAGACATTACAGAATATTAAATAAACTTGTTTACTTTTAAAAGCAATGAGACAAAAGATATTTGAGCCTATCACAAACCCTGTTTAGGCGTTGACTCTTTCCTATTCACATTGGCTATATAACCACATTCTCTCTCCTTCTATCACATATCTAATTCACTTATTTATCCACAAAACTATGAACACACTTCATTTATTTTGTTATTTCTTGAAATATTTTCAAAATTCTCATTAGAACTGTTTCAACTGATACAACCGCAGGCGAAGACCCTTTTATAATTGTACTCTCTGCACTACCCACACCATGACGATACGTTCACAGATCTCTATGAATTCGTCCGGTTGTTGCCACCACTGTACTATAACTTAAGATTACTAATCCCATTCCAGTCTTATCTGGAGGTCTACCTCCGTCAAGTTAAAGAACTTTACTTTCTATTTTCTATCAGTTCTCTTCGGCGCTAACAAGTCACTCCAGAACAAGAGGGGAAATTTATTCTCTCCCTGTCCACACGAAGTTGAGGTAGGCAGACACGCAGAGCAACTTATAACCATTTTTTCTTTGACCGCTCAATGTCACAGACTGTATTTTTTTAGTTCTTCAAAGACACACAATGCGACTTTATGCACAAAATTGCAATGAAATACTCACCATTTCCTAAAAAATCAAAATACTTTTTGCACTTTCTCTGAGAAATTGTTCCCCTGACAAGTGTAACTTACATTCATGGCCCAGCAAAACAACATTCCCAACGACGGGGATCTTCAAGTTCTCAAAATTCCAATTATTGGGAGTCGAGGTGTAGGGAAGACCAGTTTGGCTCAACAGTTCGTCTTCTGTGAGTGTGAAAGTGACCCCGAACCAACCCTACAGCCCAACTATTACTACCCGGTTGTTCTCTTTAACGAACACCTGTACAATCTACTTCTTATCGACCCCCCTTACGTAACCTCCTTTCCGCGCAACACCGTCCAAGAGTGGTCCGACTATCGAGGCCTCTCCCTTCGAACTGCATCCGCCTTCATTCTAGTTTTTGATGTGGCTTCGGACGAGTCCTTCCAATATGTTCGCAACATCCGAGACCAAATCCTCGAACAGAACATCGACGTTCCGATTGTATTAGTGGCCAACAAGTTGGACTTACTTCAGACCAACGGATACATCAACGGAGGTCTCGGTATGGGGGGTGTTGGGAACAGTAGCAAGAACAACGGCAGTGGTAACAAACGCGATGTTGCCAACCACGTGAAGAAGCATTGGAAAGGAACGATCTTCGTCGAGTGTTCGGCCAAGTATAACTGGCGGGTGTTGAGTGTGTTTAAAGAACTCATGAAAGTCATCGACAGCCATCGTGACGCCGCTCATAAGCCGACAGCGGCCCGAGCTATGCAGGACGCTCTGCGGAGAAATAGATGCAATGTCATGTGAACAATGATCCGAATTTCTTCTTCAATTATGCATCTTGTTTTATAGTTTCAGGTTTGTACAGGAGTTTGGTCCTTTTATCCAAAATATTAACTGAATACAATCTTTACACAATAATAACACATTCATATTTTTATAGATGTAATTTTGATAATTCTATTTCAATAATGAGAAAATAAGAATGAAACACCCAAGTATTTAACTCCATTATGGGTCATATGTATTGTATATTCCTCTTTTTATATCTGAGTTACACTGCAGATATAGTATTACAAAATATAACAAATTTTTTACAAAAATCTAATTGCATTTGAAGTTTGAAAGCACTCCGTTAAAATAATGTATATAACTTGCAATAGAAAGTGTAAAATCAAAATAAAAAAATTAACATTATTATTACATTAAGTAGAACACTTTTAATACACATTTTAATGTTGCACATTTCTTTATTTTTTTACGGTTATTGTTATTTGAAGTAAACAATATACAGAATTATTTGATGGATATGATAAGGTTGTACAAATATTTAATGATATAATACACGTCTTCATGAATGTGGAATAAGTTAATTTTATACTTTTAAAAAAAGTGGTAACTATAATTTGGGTCTGTCCAAAAAATACCGTAATATAAAATTGCTAGAGGGGCATATTTTCTAATGGTTTATATCCGTATAAAATGAATTTAGTTAAGTATGAATGCGTAAATAAAAAAAGTGCCATTGTTCACAAAAACTTGCGGAAATTAAATAATTTGTGAAATTACAGGACCTCTGTTTTGACCACCATTCCTGTTTTGAATTTTATTTTAATATAATTACTTAACATAGAATTTTTAATATTAATATTTTATTTAATTATATTTATAGTTGATAAATCAATTTCTCATTAATATAAAAATACAGAAGCAGTTTATAGTTTATATATAATTTTACTATTTTCGTTTTTCTGGATAATTTGTAAATTTAAATAGATCTTACTCGGAATAATTATTTCCAGAAGCTATAGTTTTTAATCGATACAGACACAACTGGGAATTAAATGAACTTAAAACACAGGAATCAAACAGAGAAAAACTTGTCAAAATGCGAAGATTCAGGAGTCATAGATTTGAGAACTGTGAGACTGAGATAGATTTCAGAATGAACAATTTTTTGTGAAACATAATGTTTAAAAGGATTTTTTCTAATCATAAGTAATAATTTTAGAAAAGAAAATAAGAACAGAATCTGTGCAATTATATATTTCTTGCTCAGATGTTCAGAATATTAAGTTTTCGAAAACTCTTAAATTAAAAGAACTCATTTCTATACTAAATATTGACATGTTAAATGTTAATTTTATAGTTTTCCGACGTTAATGTATTTCCTTCAAATTTAAATATAAAAAACGCTTGGGAAGATATTATTTTTATATCTATAAACAACAGCGATTACATTCTGTTTACAATTGTTCAATTACATTGAATACATTCAATTAAAATAAATGATCTTATTATTCTCAAGCTTATTGACGTTAGAGTCACATAACTATAACCAGTGAAGATCAAAAGGGGACCAAACCCTTTACTGTCTACTCGTGTTTCTTCTTGGACGGTATAATCTGTCCTCACTTCTAAGAGACAAACACGCCACGATGTTCCATTCCAATGCGAGGTGGGCAGGGGGGGGGGGGGTAGTGTATATCACATACTATAACGATCCTTAAACTGAATGTAAGGTATATAAGTCTGTATGATTCGTGATGATATTTCATTTTCTGATAAAATAGGCACGTCGAGTTCTTACTGTCATTTGTGTTTTGATACATTGAAGACTTGAGGAGCGAAAATCCATCTCCCGTCTAATCGTGTAGTATAGAATAAGTCGAGGATAGCAACATTTGGAAACATTAGACCGTCTTCCTAATTGGATTGTGTTATATTGATCTTTGAAACAGACAGATCCCTTTCAAGTTTACTAAAATCGGGTCCTATATATATATATATACATCAAATTATGAAATAAATTGTATAAATAAATAAATTATGATTGAAATATTGAAAAATAACGTTTGTAAATGCAAGGCTATAAATAAATTGATTAGCATGATTTTGTTGATAGATGATTATTCAACAATTTAATTTATGGTGAATTGATTAGTTGTTTTTGCGGGAGTATTCGAATACAAATCCATTTTAAAGTTGTCAGTTTTTCATTAAAAAAATCTTTTAAAATCTATATTCATTCACTTCATTAAATTAAAAACAGATATACAGCATTGAATAATTAAAAAGTTGATCTATGCTAACTTTATAGAAGAAAAATAAAAGCATTCTTGGTACAATTTTTTCAATAATGCTTTCAACAAAAATGAATGATATTTTTAAAATAAAAAAACTGACCTTGAAACAACCATCCACGCAACGACACCTGCACGGTTGGATTACGGGCACAGGAGGCAATACTTACTCGGGAGAGAAGACCCACCACCGTCAACTCCAGGGAAGAAAGCAGCTTCGATTTAATTTTCTAGTTTGCTATTCTCAATATTGATATATATTTGTTGATTCCTAGTCTCAATTTCTCTATGCTATTATTATCTTTTTATTGATAACACCTCTAAGCTTGTGTACCCAATAAACCTATGTAAGCTCTGTTGCTATAATCTGGTTGTGTAATCTTTTACACTTTTCTGAGGTACCTCTGACCAGATTTTTTTAGCAGTGAAAATTAGGGACCTTGTACAAAAAAGCTTTAATATTTTTTAATTCTGATATTCTTGTAAAACGGTAGATTCAATGATTTATACTTTTTAGGTAATTTTTAATTATTTATAAAAAAATTTTTTTAATTTTATTTATGATAGAAATAATTTTGCGTATTATATTTGCTAATATTTCAGTTGAGTCCATTTAGTCAAAAGGACGTTAAATAAAATAATACAAAAAACAAATTAAAAAATAACGTCAGCACAGAAATTTTTTTGTTATTGTTTAATTGTCGTTTTTAAACAAATGTGTAGCTTTGCCAAAAAAGATTTTTACCCAATACTATTACTAAATGATTTCGAAAGATGACTATTTCTCACCTTTTTAATTATCAATTTAACCGGTAGCTCAATAAATTTTATTCGAAATGCTGTGATATTATTTCGAGAAGCACGACTCTGATAAATCTCCTAGCACAATTTGATAAGATATAAAATGATATTTCACCTTTAAGTATCATGTTTACCAAAGTCTTGAACTTCTTTTTAATTTTAATAAAATAAATCGGCTGTTCAAAACCATCAAACGGTACAAACGAATTCAAACAACCAACCTAAATTCATTTTCCTTATTATTTTTGTTAATATGCAATTCAGAAAGTGTTTTTTTAATTTGAACACAGGTATTATGTTACATTATAATTATTCTTCACAAGATATATAATTCACATTTTATTTGACATTTAGAAACAACAAAATATGATGCAATTAAATTTTTGATTGTGTTTTCTTTATTTATATTAGATATATATTTGCTATTGTAATATCGTATTTATAAATATTCATTTCATTTTAAATGATACTGAGTGAATAAATACAACCACAAGTAAAAATAACTGTCCAATATAAAACGAATAAAAAAAGTGTGAATTTAGAATTTAAATTTACTTTAGTTTGAAATCAATTTTATTAGAATTATATTTTTAAATCATAGATATAATTTTATTTTAACGCACATAAATACCATTTTATATTATTTGACCGGATGAAACAATTATTTCTCCTATATAGGCACGCCTCTTGACAATACATAAATGTTTGTTGGAATAAACCTCCCATTTACATTCAATTGTAGCGATTTTAAAACCCCCAAAAATGTGGTAAAAACACCGATATTAAAATTTATGTCCATATTTCTTTCTGGAATCGGTTTGATTTGTATTAAAAATAAAATGCATTTGACAAATATTTTAGAAAATATTTCTTCTGCAGTAATATAATTTATTAAAAAGAAGACAATATATAGCTCTCAAAATAACAGTCAAAACAAAACTGTGTCAGCTTTAATCTGGCATGTTTAATCGTGAAACGGTGACACCCGTGTCCCTCTTCCATTTATATCCCTTAAACATGAAAATGAAATAAGCGTCGGGGCATTTTTGTGAGTGGGACGAGTTTTCGAGCAAAAGATTAACTCGCCGACATTTTCGAGAAAAAAATGAAGAAGAAGAAGAAAAAATAGTGGACAAGAAGAGCTGACACAGAGGGATGAGGCAGGCAGATATTTCTTGAGTCAGTCCCCTAACCCAGCTCAATTCGGTTTAACCAGAAGGATGAGCTAGTCGAAGTGAAGAAAAAACTGGACGATGGGATATCTTGTCTGCTAGATTGTGCTTGGGTAGTGTCCTAACCAGAGTTAATTATATCTGAAGAATCCCAGTCAGATGGATGGATAGTAGGATGACAAGGGGGCTGTCCAGCTGAGCTCATGGATATAGTGTAGTGTTCTAACCAGCAAAACGGTCGTTTTTACTCAGTTAATAACTCCTATCATGGCAAATACCTCTCGCAAATATTTTCCCGCCGGTTTCTCTTGGGCAGTCAAGCATATGGAAGGAAGATGAGATGGGGGGGACTGTTTGGGGCTAATAGCGTTTGTTGTTGAGACAAATTATAATTAAGGAACAAGTACATTAATTACTGGCAATATATGCTTCAATCGCGTGGGATATTTTATCTTACAATTATTGTAGAGATATAGCTTTATTTAAAAAATTTCATTACAGCAAATTATGTTTATGGACTTTTTTATTTGTATTTTTGTACTGTTATCAACTTTCTGTAGCTGCTTGGGTTAGTGGGGGTAAGGTTCTTGATCATTTAGCATTATGCTGTTTTACAATTTCGAAATTATTTATTTGTATATATTGAAACTATATAGAGTTAACCTTCTCTTTAAATGTATTAAAAATTGAGATTTGCAAACAACAGAAAATGGGATAAATTAAATTAAATTGTTTAAAATACATTTTTGACAGTTTCAGAAAATGTTTGTAACATTTTTTGTGTTTGCGGTTTTCATTAAAATAATGCGAATTTTTTTTGAAAGTTATATAATTATGTATAATTGTTTTTTTACTATTTAGTGGTGCAATCATGAAAGTATTAATACAATTTAATTAATAATTTGAAATATTATTTATTAATTGTATAAAGTTTTAATAATTCTTTAAGTAATTTTATTGAATTATGTTCAATGAAGGTTATTATGATAGTATATAGTATTACTAATTTCCGAAAATATTCTATTTTCACTTTTTGGACAATTTTTGGTTTTAAAATTTTTTAAAATTATATTTGATCGTTAAAACCATGTTATTTCTTATTCTAGGGTTATAGCCTTCATAAAAAAAGAAAACAATTTAATATAAAAATCAATACTCGTTTTAAAAGAAAAACAAAGTCAAACAACATTTTTTTTACTTTTAAGATCGTTTTTCGCCACATCACGAAGTCACGATCTATATTGAAACAAAAACTTGTAGTAAGCAAATAAACAATAAGGTCAAATTTGTTTAAAACAATATTTATAAAACATGTTGGCATGTGCTTCTAAATATTAAAAAAATCGAACTGTAATTATTAAACGATTCAAAAATATTCGAATTTATGAATTATTGATCGTTACAAAACATTTGACCTTTCTATTTATTTATTTATCTATATATGAAATTTAAAAAAAAACAATTTTGTGATAATTAGTTTTATTTCTTTTGCATTGAAAAATTCTAAAACTGTGAAATTTCTGAGTGTTTATTTATTTAAATGGTTCTCTTTGGCTCACGCATTTAAAAGATTAATCCGGTTAATGTTAAGCCTGATCTCTGATCTCACAAGAAAAACTTATAATAGTCTGTCTTATTACTGATTGGGCTCGTAATACAAGCAACTTGGAGTAATTAGATGGGACATTCGCCGGCGAAAGATGGGTCCTTTAATAAAACATCAATAATCCATTCACTAACAAGCAGTGACAAGCTAAATTAGAAATGGGGGCAAAATTTACCTTTTTTTCTGCCCCCATTCTTTTATCTAATAGTTGCAACTTTTTTGCAAGTTATGTGACAAGGAAGTATAAAATAAAGGCAAAATATATATAATTAAATTTTCACTAACAATGAAATACGCAGAATTAGCTAAATGACAAATTAATATAACGCATTTTCTGACGATATACTGAAAACTATTCCCAAATCTCTGAGCTATTAGAAACTCACTATGAACAAGAAACATATTTATTCGAATATTATGTTGTTAATTATATACTTAACAGAATAATTTGTACTCGTTTTTAACTCAGTTCACACAGAAAGCCTCAAATTAACATGATACAAAATAAAATGTAAATAAAAAAATTAAAAACTTTAAATCCTCAAAAGAAGTCAAAATGTTGTATTTTTCTTTTAAATTTTCTTTTAATATGGTTTTCTTTTAGAATTATCACATTGTACATTTTATACATTTTGTATGATTTGTACCAATTGTATATTTTTGAAAGCTGACATTTTTTAATTATAACTGAATTTCTAATGTCAAATGTATAATTTACAAAAACTTTATTTCAGACGAAAATGTGATATTTTTCATAAATACTCGTTTTAAGTATCTAAATGAACTCAAGGAAAATATTTCGGCTGTCATAATTTATAATAAGTTAAATTATTTGGCACTGTATAAACCATTTAGATATATTATTTGTATAGTATAGCATTGATGTATTGTGTGTGTAAAAAAATAGATTTGTAGGAATATTTTTCTTTTATAAAATAATTTTTACTCTAAAATACTTATATTTTATATTCTTTTGAATTAAAGATTGGACGAAAATATATTTTAAAGATCTATAAAATAAAGTATTACATAGTAATATTACTAAATAATAATTAAAACTAACTTTTGAATATTTATATTGATATTTTCTGTCTATTATTTAACAATCAATCAAAATAAATAAATAAAATTTAGTTTAGATAATTTATCGCATTTTGTTAACAATAAAAAATCAATTATCCTTGTAAAATTAAAATATTTTACAATTATTGTTATTTAAATAAATTTATTAATTTGATTATGGAAAGTGTCTGATTATCTTTGTGATATTGAGTTCTACAAGGAGTTCTTTTGCCCATTTTGATATATATTGCTTTTAAAAATTGATAATGGATGCAATCATATTAGTATGAACTATGTATTAAGAACAGACCTAAAGCTAGATTTAGAAATAGAAAATAATTACTTGTTGACGAAAACGCAACAATTTCTTTACATTTTCAATTAATGTGTAGGGGAAACATTTATACCATTTAAAAAAACCATTTTCTAAATATTAATCTATAATTAAAAAGAAATTATATTAGAAAAGGTTTATCTTTCAATATTTGAATATTTCTTTAATGTTTTGAATATTTCGGTAAAATTACACGTAAACAATATTGATATTGATAACGATAACAATAACAATAACGATATTGATACAATATTGACATCTTATTCATTTTACAAAGATTTTTAAATATAGAAAATTAATACTATTCAAAAATAAAGAAACATCTTCACCACTGAACAATAAAATACATATTGGACCTCCTCCCACAACCAAATGATCAAACCCGGAATTAATTCCTAATGAGCAAGCCATATTTGGTATCATTTTATGGAGAATTTGAGAATAACAGATTATTAAGTGCCTCCGACTCCGATATTTTGGCAAAAAAGTTATACCCGATAAAAGAGTACTTTTATGAAATATTTATAAAATTTAAATTTAATATAACATGTAAATTGTAAGGAAGAAAAACTTTAAATCACAAATAATGATGCATATAATATATTATCGCAATAAATAGAAACATGTATATAAAGTATGTAGATACAACGTTATTTCTTGAAAAATTTCCATAACGTCATAGAGATTTTTCAAAAAAATTAAAACTTCAAAAATTCAAATTATGCTTTTAGTAAATATCTCAAAAAGGAAGCATCAAAGACCCCAAAAGGGTATTACCAACAGTCATAAATACGACAATACTCTATCAGATACTATAGGTGAAAAGACTATAAAATGTTCATAAATCACTCAATGGGAAAACGGGATATCTTGGCACTAAAACGATATCAAATATGAATCGTTATAGGAATTAATTCTTGGTCCTTTTATTTTAATAAAAATTAATTCTAGAATTTACAAAAACTATTTTTTTTGTTCTAAATAACAAAATTTTTCAACAATAATTATTTATTATTTTCATAATAAAACAATTGAGATAAAAAATAACTCTAAGTATTAATTTTAACGATATTGTTGTTATGTAATTTATTTTAAGTTAATAATACAAAAAATCATGACTGTATTTTGTAAAATGGAATAAATTATATTGTCATCCAATTTCACGAGTATAATTTACGAGCCATTTTTATTTAATGTGTAATTTATCAAATATCGACTAAATAAAGAAAATTAGAAGCTTTATCAAGTTAGAAAATAAATATCTATTCCATCAAAATTAAAATAGTCCCAATCTACATTTAAAATTACTGAATCATTTGTACAATTATTTATTCAGTCAAACATTGTGAATTTACGTCAAAATAAATGTAACTTGTAAATTCATTAAAAATTTTATAAAAATAAACTAAATTAAAATACAAGGAGTTAAATAAAAATAAGGGCAATTGATATTATTTGGTTTATAGTAATGATATATTATGAAAACGATCCTTGTTTTGAAAACATAATATTGAAAATACCATTTAGAATTTCGCAATAATTTTTCCAATATATTTAATACAAAACAATGAAATAAGATCACCTCCTTCTAGATATAATATATATATACTCTTCTAAATAATAGTTGTATTTATATACTGCTCAACGAATTTTAAATTCAAAATAATCCGATTTTAAAAAGATATTAAATTATTTTCCAAAACTGCCTGCCTCCTACAGTTTTGCTACCTATATAGTTTTATTTTCATAAAATATATCAATCATTATTTTATATCCTCCCACGTACACAATTCCATTTTCTTTTAATTATTAAAATATCAAGAAGTTGTCACATATCTAGTTTTAATATAAAGTATACGCGGCAGTAGGAGGAATGTTTTAAAAGTATGACGGAAAAGTAGAGAAGAAGAAGAAGGCATTATTTTATGACTTATTCCTTATTTAGATGGAGAGAAGGATGAAATGTCTTGCGTATCTTAGAGAAGGGTGTGTATTATGGTTGATACAGGGTCTCTCTTGCATGAAATTGTTTTCTGGATTATTTACATTCATGTCGTATCTATTTATGTTGTTTAGAGTTATTACTTGTAATACGATTATAGTTAGCGTGTTTCGAATTGGACATAATTGGCCTCATCCCTCCGTATATTATCGAGTGTAAGGTACCTATGTGTATCGTGATTAAATATAATTAAATGTACCTATATTTAAGAAATTTGTCAAATTTTTCAAAGGTTTTTAAATAATAACTTAATTTTATATTCGTTAACAATTTCTGGAAAAGCAAAGAAGGAAACGTAATCCAACCACATGAAACAACACAATTGTCAAATAGATCATGAAATAATGAAGACATAACTAAAAGCAGCTTTAAGAACATCCCTGTAGGCCAACAAATCGAAAGAAGCTATCATATGCTAAACCATTTCATCCCGCAAGAAATTCGAACGATCCTTTTAACAACAACCAGAAGACCCCAGTCCTTCTTGACATTTAAAACTATTTAGTAAAAAGCTGCCACAACATCTTCATTATCCAAAATCATTGTTTTTATTTAAAACTTCAATATTTTCATAGACAGTATTTAAAACAATTTTCCGATATAAAATTTCTTACATACCTACTTTATAAGGTCAGCGAATAAAATATAATTATTTAGTATAATTTTGTAAATAATTGAATAAATTTTAATGAATAAATGTTTATCCATTTACATTACACTTATTACACTAAAATAAAAACAAAATTACCTCTTATATTGGGACCCCTGGTCTTATACCGAGTCCTTCACTAATAAACAATTGTATACAGAAGGAGGCCAGGGGGGAGGCAGCCACCTCTGTTTGGTGAAGAAACATCTAAGATGTTCCATATTTCTTAAATATAACAAAACCATAAATAACTATCAATAAATGTTTTAAATAAAAAACATTCTTTAGATTTCTGTATTCGAATATTTTACCAAGACGTAATTAGATAAATATACAATCTGCAATGTTAAATTAGGCACCACAATTAGAATTTTTAAATTTAATTCGATTCATTCAAACTTTATTAATCTATGGTTGCAGCAAAAGATACTTCGAATGCAACAATGCACAACAACAACAAAGTTCTGTTTCTTTGTCTTCAAAATTGTGTTTATTGTTGTTTTACGTTATACAAATACGCGCGTCACGCGTTTTTATTACTAATGAAACGTTAAAAAAATAATAGACGCAAGTTCTAAATATTTAAAACAATCTTAAAACAATTTTAAACCACTAGCGTGTCCTTTATCCATGATATTAATTTTGCTAATATAAAATGTCTAACAGAGATAAACAAGTGAAGAAATGATATCGAAAACTTGTTTGTTGATCAACGTCGTTCTGTGGCGGCTTTATCTTATACATTTTGAAGACAACCTTTTGACTGAAATTCAGAGATTTATCAACTATAGTCAATTTTGAAGAGAACAAGTCACCTCCAATATTGTGATTCCTCTAATCAAATTTAACTGCGGGTTATAAAATTAACTCTTAAATTGGGGATCTATAATTCTGTTATCACGGTTTAGAAGAATTGTCACAGTTTATAGATATAATATCTAATGAAATTATTTCCTATTGTAAATAATTCTTTTGATTTCCCTTACTTCGCCACTGCACATTACAGATGTTCAGAAGCGGACAACATCTTGAAGGCTCGGCTGCTTCATAGCACCTGCAAGAAACTTCCTTTAACAAAATAAAAAAACATCAGATCAGGCACTTTTAGTCAACGCCTGATGTATCATCCAATTTCAAGAGCTGACTTTTCTCCCATCACTGATGTTTCGTGGCCTTAAATTGAATAAAAATATTTAAATTTGTGACTTTTGACGTACTCTGCGATATCCTCTATTGTGTGTTACAATTTTGTTAGATTTTCTTTCTTCATTGTATATTACAATTTATGAAACTTTATATAAACTCTATCTAATATTCATGCAAGCAATATAAAAGAACATTTTTAGAAGCAATCTACGCAGAAAATTATTTTTCTTAATGGCAAAAATTCTCTAAAATTTAATGCATCCATAACCACAGGTAATAATATATTGTTTATTATTATGTTTGTTTTATAGCATTCTTTGAAAAGTACATACGGGAGTAGTTTAAATCTCTGTAGTATAGATTATCTTTCTTCATAAAAGAATTGTTGGTGTCTTAGAAAATAATAAATCAATTATAATTATATAAACTAATTAATTTAATTAATTTAAGCATATAATTCAGATACCACACTGCCAATCAGACGATGAAATTATTAGTAATGTCAAAATGTTCTCCTTATAAATATTATAATATGTAGGTTTTTTAATTTTAATTTCAAGTTCGTATAATTTGATACAAATCTTAAATTTTTAAAGACTTCAAAATGTTTTGAAAACATATTTTAAATAAGATTTGATGATGTTACAAAATATTTTCAATCTATAGCGTTAAATTATTATGGCACCTATAATTAATGAATCGATTTAGTAATATAGATGTATTAAAAGTGATAATAATCTTAATAATCGAATGCAGGTGAGAGAATTACATTTAAAATTACGAAATATAAAGTTTTTTATATAATTACGAAAAATATAATTCAAACGATTTAAATGAAAATTTTCGTTAAATACAATAATTTAAATCACTCTCAGTCAAATATAGTAAAGTATTTTGGAAGATTATACACAGAAGAAGAAATTTGAGAATTAGACCCCAGCTGTTGTTAGAAGTTCATAAAAATGAAATTATGTTTCCAGACAAATATTGGGAATGATTTTATATATAGGAAAGAAAATAACTTGTTGTATAGATTGAAAATTTGAAGAAGAATTATTTTTGAAACATGTGTGTTGAGTCTATGAATAAAAGTACATGATCTATTTATGAACGATAATGACTTTTTAAATAATTGATTAAACAATTGACAGTAATATTTTTTCAAACAATTAAAAATTTAAATAGAAAGTATTTCGTTTCACAATCAATGAAACGAGAAAGTTTTTCGATTTTTAATCAATCATTTAAGGCATACTAAATACGATAAGAAAGCCAGTCGGCAGATTATTATTCAATACAGATCCACATTCGAGAGATAAATAGCTGTATTCTAGATATACATAGCTGCATTCGAGAGATAAATAGCTGTATTCTAGATATAAATAGCTGCATTCTAGATATAAATAGCTGTATTCTAGATATAAATAGCTGCAT
>JAUZNC010038347.1:0-13817 GCA_034780395.1 Vannuccia rotundouncinata | reverse complement strand
TCTGTTTCTGTTTCTGTTTCTGTTTCTGTTTCTGTTTCTGTTTCTGTTTCTGTTTCTGTTTCTGTTTCTGTTTCTGTTTCTGTGATATTTCTAATAGTATAGATAAACCTGCAAAACAATTTTAAACAGTTGTATTTAATTGCATATAAAATAATTTTATAGGTATGTAATTTAAATATATACATTGCGTATATATGAAAAGCGAAATAAAATACCCATGTATTGTTTATTAAGTTTGATAAAATCCGATAATACATGGCAATAGTTTTGCCTATTTTCTGAAATCTAAATTAAGTTGTGGATAATATTACGTTGACTTCTATTAAAGAGAAAGCCTAATCGTTCAGTTCATGTTGTTAATACCTGCAATAATCTGCAAGAAAATTTAGATTATTTTTATTTTATATTTTCAATTCTATTTAGGAGAAATGCTTTATAAAGTTAAGTAAATATAGTAGTAGGTTATTGATTAAAACGAAACAAATGTGAATGACATTGTGCTCTTTATAGAATATTTTATAAATTCGCTTTATAATTTTATATAAATATATTTTATACATTTATTAATTAATAGAAGCTGTAATTGAAAAAATAGTAAATATAGTGTGATACATTAGCGGAAATAAAATAGTTATTGAATCATGAATGACATTTTTTTAAAGTTCATGTTTACATTTTGGAAAATGTTCTGGAGGTATTTTTTTAATGGTTCAAAATCGACTAATATTTATTAAAACTTATAAATTGGGTATTCTAAGCAATTAAAGACTTTTTTTGGAAGTTTAGTTTGATATTCACTTTTCTAAACCTAGAAATTTCCATTTAAAATCAAAATGTCATATTAAATTCAGAAAATCGAAATCTCACAACCACGAAGAAGTTCAGTCCAATCGAATCATTCAGGTGAAAACACCAAAACATTTCATCATAATCGTCGGCGAAGCTCCATAATTGTAGCCATTGAAGGGAGCAAACACGACGATAAATCAGATCATGGTCAAAGAAATCAAAACAAACCAGTCTCGGTGAGTCACCCCTAGATGTATTATCGATTTCTTTTTGTTCGTAGATATTTGATTTGAAAGTTGTGTCTATTGATTTGTTCATCTGAATCGATATGAAGCCGGTCGCATAGAAACTCAAATTGTTTATAACATTAAAATATAGTTAATCAACAGGCTTCATTTATTACATTTTTATTTTCGATGAATGAATTTTGTGCACATTTTTCATGTTTCTTTCTTATTAAAGTATGGCAAGTTTTTGACTCCCCGAGCACCCATGCCTCCACAAGCTCTTTATTCCCCCCAGGAAGAGGTATGACGTCCATTATACACGATGAAATGTAGTATGCAATGCATGTACTGTGTAGTACTTGGTCATGCTTGCCTTCTTCGTGTATACTTCTTTTTCTAAAAGGAGAAGTTACACTTTTCATATAACTGCTAGTGTCTCATAAACTGTTCTATTAATTATGGTTGTGTATTAACAATTTTGCACTAAACTATATTGATAGAGATAATGATATAAGGTGTATCAAAAAATTGCCGTTTTGAAATTGCAAAATAGACAAAGATTTATTATTATATACAGTGTACATATTAAGAGCTGTACCTAATACAATTATTGTCAATATATAACGACTAGACAAGTAAAACGACGACGACAATTGATTCGAGGAAATCTAATAATCATGTACGACAATGCCCGGCCCCCTAATGCCCGATTGACAGAAGAGTTCCTTGCTGTGAATCATGTTGGTCGGGTTTCGCAACCTCCGTATTCACTGGACATGAACCTCTTAGATAGGTTTGTGTTTCGCAACATTGAGGTTGAACGGAGAAATATACAATTAAACACAATTGATGATGTTCGACAATTTGTATCGAATTTCTTGGATAATTTTACTCGGCAAACGTTGACACGTGAGTTCTATCATCTCAGGGCAGACCTACTAAAGATCACAGATCTTAATGGTGAATATCTTCCCTTAGTATAGGTAATAACATTTTACACTTGTCATCGTCGTTTCACTTGTCTAGTCGTCATATATTGACACTATTTGTATTAGGTAAAACCCTAATGTACATTTTATATAATAATAAATCTTTGTCTATTTTGGAATTTCAAAACAGCAATTATTTTAGACACCCTAATTATATACACCTCCGTTCATCAACTCAAAAAATGACTTTCAAAGTGTCGTGCATTTTAATTAATTATCCAAGAAAACAAAAAATCGGAATTTTTTATAATTGATTTTTTGATTTACAACATAAAGCAAAAATGTTTCACATATTGTCTGAATTGTGTATTGTACGAACATTTATATTTTTCAAATAATTATTAAATTAATTTCTAATATATATAAATTATACCGATATAATTATATTATTACTGACCGCTTAAAAAATTTCATTTATAAATATTATCTGTGATGTTTTTATGTTGTTTTAAATATGGCTACGTACACAACTTTTAATTTATAACATCGTATTATTCTCTAAATATTGATTGTGTAATATATGACTAACACAATAATATTAATAAGGCTTTGAAAATATTTATAAAATTCATTAAAATAACAATTTTTATAATCTTCTACATAAAACATGATTTTCCAACATTCTAAAAATTAAATAAACTTTCATAAATTTTACTTGTTCCTAAAATAGATATGGTAAGGTTGTTCAAAATAAATCCAGAGTGGACTTCTTCATAAGAATTTTTTTATCTAACAAACATCTGTGACTATTCATTTGGGATAAAAACTATTTAATGAAAAGCAATTGAAGATTTCAATCTTTTTTCTTAGATACCTATTGAAGAAAGTATTGCATCACGAGATTTTACAATAAAATTCAGCTTATTGCTTTAATATGTCAAATAAATATCTTGATAGTAAAATAATGGTTAAGCCAATTTTTGAAAATTATATATAATTGTTTTACATAATTTTAATGTCTTGAAATATATTTTCTTACGGGTTATAAACAATATTTAAATTTTTATCATATTTTGTTAAAATAGTTCCATAATATTATTGCTGTGTTGGTTAATAGTTGAAAATTGGACTCGAGGTCAAGGTTTCAAAGTCAATTAATTTTGCGTTGAGGAAATAAAAGCGTTATGAAAGAAACGAGATATCAAAAAAAAAGTTCTATCAAAATAAGTTCAATAGAAATTATTTTTATTTGATACTGTTTTCTGTGAACTTGTTTCATAAAATATTATTATTGTTATATTTGTATTATTGTTTCTTTTTATTTAACTTTAATCAAAATAACTGTTTATATATTTTTTCCTTTTATTGTTATATTTTATTTAAGGCGGATAGCAATGGGGACCAAATTATGGTAATTTTTAGCCATTTTTTTTGCCTAGAGTTTAGTAAATGCAATTAACCGTAGATCACATTAACCTTTTTTGAAACGTACTTTAATTTGCTTTTCAATAATGTGACAGAAAGCTTTGATTGCTGCATTTTGCTTTTAATGTTTGATAAGTATGGTTGTTGAACCATCTTTAATTATTATAAAGACTGAATATATTTGTTAATTTGAAGTTGTTATGCTAAAAACAAGAGAAATTGAATTTTTCAAATTTAGGTTTACCTAGATTAAATTATTATTTTGTAGTGATAATTTAATTAACATGTCATAAACTTTACTGTTCAGATTAGAAAATTTTGTAAAATATATATACTCTGAAAATTTAAAAGAATAATTCCACTCTTTCGAAATGCAAGTTACTCTGCAGGAGTTAGTCTATGTCGGACAATAATACTCTTCATGTGCAAAGCAAGGATTAAATAATTGAAATAGAAAACCGACACCCAAAAATTGAAATCTACAACACAATTTTTTGTTTTGTTAATTTTGTTTTGTCGCATTAAAGTTTTCAGAGTATAATTAATTAATTCGAAGTTAGATTTTGGATATTTTGATTAATTTTCCAATATCATTGATTGAGATATTTAACTATTTATAGTACTTTACACTACGCTTTTACTATTTTAACTTATTTTATATTTATTTGAAATATTTGAAACAATTTAAAAACTTTATGACTATCTGAAATGGGTTACCAGTTTAGAGGATCAATGCTCCCTGATATGAGCGATCCTCGTATCTTTGCTTAATAGTTTTGGATGTCAATATTTGTACAACTTGATTTGGTTGTAAAACAATACTTAAAAAATATCCTATAAGACAAAAATGTCTGTATCATAATGTTATACCTTCAAGACAAAATTGTCTGTATCACAACATTATACCTTCACAAAATTGTCTGTATCACAACATTATACCTTCAAGACAAAATTTTCTGTATCACAACATTATACCTTCACAAAATTGTCTGTATCACAACATTATACCTTCACAAAATTGTCTGTATCACAACATTATACCTTCACAAAATAATCTGTATCACAACATTATACCTTTGAGACAATTAGACAAAATGATCTGTATACCAAATGGTATATCACTATTTTTAGAGTTTTCTATATGTTCTCTTTATAAATGCTTATTATATTCAATAGAACTATTGTTTATCATGTTTGTTTTATATAAAATTTCTTAGGTTAGTAAAGTTTCCTTGATTAAAACTTTGTTAGTTTGCAAGTAGTAGCTAGGAAGAATCATTATCTGACAACAAAATTTAATTAAAAATAAAATCAAAACTTGAATTGTTAATTTTTGGAGATACCTTATTAGAATGTTTGAGTTAAAAACTGCTGAATGTGTTGTGGCCTCGTAATTTTATTTGCAATTACTGTTGCGAGATTTTTTTAACAAAATGAGATTTTATACAATCGTTAGGTGAGGTAGGACATCTACGAATCTTTTTATAAATTAACAAAAAAAATTCATCGAGGAATAAAGATTTCCATGACAACTACAATAATTCCGGAAACCTTTCTTTAAAGAAGACAGAAAAGAAAATTGCTGTCCAATAATATACAATACTAGCAGATGTAATATGTTCCTTCTATATATCCTGTAGATGAAACGTGAAACGGAGTTCTGCGATAATATTTTCAAATTTAATATTAAATACACACAACACAATCTTGAAAGAAGCGCTAACAAACTTAGATTAAACAGAGTGGGAAAATTGAAGTGTATCAACGAGTTATTTCATAATTTGTTTAAGTGATCTCACAATAACATCTCATTGTAGGAGGAGGTATCCACAATTCGCTTTTATTGTGTAAATAATTGTCATTTAAAAACAAAAACATTTCTGCGGATATTCCCAATTAATAGTGTTAATCTATCTAATTAAAGGACAGAAAAATATGTTTGATCCAAATGATAGAAAACGTTCGTGTTTCAAAAGGAATAAAATATAATCGTTTTATGTATCCTTCAATTTGTTTTATTTGATAAATGAAATCAAAAATAAAATGTGAAATTAATATTTCAATTGAATTTATATTTTATTTAATGTTTTATTCTTAATTAAATAATAAAACAACTGTATTGATAATCTCCGAAAACAGTTCAGTGATTTTAGTGAAAATATGTCTGCATGTTTATTATTTGTTGTGAGTATATCTAATACTCAAAAAGGAAAGGGATAGCTGCTTTGGATTAAATATAACCGCACAAAATATAAAATGTATGTTTAGGTGTGATAACATGCTTATTACATTTGTGTATACCTAACAATAATGTATTACTAACAATTTCATATAATTGGATAATTTAGTTATAACTGGTTTGTCTTTTTGATAGTGTATTATAAGTCTTTTAAAGGTTCTTTCTGGAATGCATTTCCATTTTTTGCTAAATTTATTTATAGTATCTGAAATAATGAATATTATCTAATATATTTACAAAATAATCTATTTTTATTTTATAATTTAACTGAAAATATCAATATATTTATGGAATATTTTATCTGAAATAATCGATATTGTTCCAATAATTTTGATATTGCTAATAGCTCATTTGTCAATTTATTTTTTATTCTTTTTTGGTTCTATGTATTTATAAGTTTTTCATATAATTAAAACTTAATTATAATAATATTGTAATTTAACATGATATATTTTATATATAAACTTGATTGTATGCTTAGCGTAATTTTTATTCTAAAAGGTAGAGCTTTGAATGTATGATAAGTTTGACAGTTTGATAAAAAAATAAAACAATTGTTTAAGAGGTCATGAATATTTAATTGTTCACAAACTTTTACTATTTTTACCATTTCATTGCTTACTATAAAGTTATCATTAAATATATTAAATAAATACAAATAACGATATAATGTGTCCATCCAATTTTTTAGATCAATTTGAATTCCTTAAAAGAAGAGGAACCCAATACGAACAGTCCAGACAAGTCCAGCAGCAGTAAGAAACACAAGAACTCCTCATTGATTGCTGTTGACAAGTCATCAAACAGGTCGGTCAAGGACAAGACAAATCCTGACATCACAGAAGAAATTGAAGAAGAGGAGGAGGATGATGAAGATCCCATCATCGAATGTTGTTCGTGTTGCTGCCAAGGGTGTCTTCCTATTCGCGGAGCTCCTCCCAACAGACAGAATTTGAACAGCGAGTTAGCAGCGGAGGAGAGCCGATCCAAACGCTGTTCCTTGTGGACCTTATTTATTCTAAAATGGTTCATATTTGTGTTAGCCTTCCCCTTTTTAATCCTCTTTTCGTACACAATACCTGACTGTTCTAAGAAACATAATCAGTAAGGAAATGCAATAAAATATCGGTTTACATTATAAATTTGGAACATCATCAATGTGTTGTCTTCTTTCAGAAAGTATTTCATTGGCAGTTTCATAATGTCAGTACTCTGGATTGCAGCTATAAGTTTTGCCATGGTAACTGTTGTTGCTCGAATGGGATGCCTCATTGGTATCGACTCATTCACAATGTCTCTGGTTGTCTTAGCAGCTGGTACTAGCATTCCTGTGAGTATATGAACGGAAGAGTTCTGGCCTATATTATAGAGATAAATCTATACTTTTATACATCTATACCTACACTTATCATTTATGATTTAAGATACTAGAATCATTGGTCTGTTGATATTTATGTGTGTGTTTACTTAATCTGAGTATGAAATCTTAGAAGTTAAATCTCTTTATTGTCACTAAATCAGAATTTCGAATTCGAGTTAATTCATGCCATGTCATACTGTTTTATTTTTAATAAAATAATATACATTAATGATATCTAGTATACCTCCTCCATCTATGCTATTCTATTCTGTATTTTTTAAATAAAACAAAATTTATTATAGATTTCAATATTTTAATTTTATATAATAATTATTATTTGTTTGTAGAAATTTAAAAGTTTAAATTTTGGTGCTAGAAAAACTATAATGATACAATTTTCTTCATCTTTGATTCAAATATTTGATTAATATATTACATTTTTTAATTAATAATAATTCAAAAATTTTTACCGAAGTCTGGTCTAATTATTTCTTGGTTGTCAACACTTCATATTGTTTTATACTGCACGTAACACTTTGTAATCGGTAATATATACTTAATCTAATATGTACGAAATGCAATATTTTTGTAACGATGAACTTCAACGATATTCAATGTAAATTTCAATAAAATTCTAACCACCAAAAATAGTTTCTTAAATATTTTACAGTTTATTAAGCTTTTTAATTTTAACTTATATGTTTATAATCTAAGGATGATTTTTTACTATTTAATATTTATTTTTTCTTTACTCTTCAATACTTAAGGACCCTTTAACTATTCTAGTACCCTTCTTTTGGACCCTTAACTACTCTAGTACCCTTCTTTTGGCCCCATAACTACTCTAGTACCCTTCTTTAGGACCTCCTCTATAGTGTTACCCAATGTGAGATTAAATATTTCAGTAGGTCTCAACCCCCCTCCCCCCCCCCCCCCAAAAAAGGCATAAATAATAAAATAAATATTTAACTTTAATGATAAATAAATAATTGGACAACATACAGTGATCATACTTGAATTGTGTATAAGTAAATTGATATATTTGGCTTAGCATAATATTTACCTCATCCCACAGGACCTCATCAGTTCCATCATTGTTGCTCGGGATGGTTTTGGCGATATGGCCGTTTCAAATGCGATTGGTTCTAATGTCTTCGATATTGACCTTGGTTTGGGACTACCATTCTTGATTAAAGCAATCGTAGAGCTAGGCGAACCTCTGGATTTTTTTAGTGTAACCGAACGAGTAAGTTGTTTTCTTTGTTAAATTTTACTAAGGAACATTTTTCAAAGATTTTATTTAGTTCATTTGTACCTTTTTGAATCGGTTTATATAACATTTAATCATTGTGAATTCAAAAATTGTCGAAAATTATTTATTTTAATGATTAAATATTTTACAAACAATACATTTATTGAAACATTTCTACAACGGAGGATTATGATATGTTTGTGTTTGTGTTGCTTCTTCAATTTAAATGCTTCAAGGTGCTAAAAGTTAATGATTTGATATCTCTAAATACATCACGATTATCTATCTCAATGTAATATAATTTATGATTTTTTGTCTCAAAGTTTCTGTCTCAAGAAACAGCATCGGTCGATTGAGTTGAGTATCTTGATTGAGTTTGGATGATAGTTGAGTGGCTTTCCTCATATAAATAACCAGAGTATATAGAGCCTCAAGGAACATCTCGTTCGTGACCTTAAATATAACAAAAGAAGCTGCCAAATGAGTTTTTGAGACTGTGTATATTATCCAACTAAATATTTAGTCTGCTTTATAGAGAAGGTTCGATCAGTTTACAGCGATAATTAAAACGTGTCTGTTTATTAAATTATCTAACTAATTTGTTTTAACAATATATATTATATATATTGTTTATATAATAATATATTTTTTAAAAAAACGTCAGTATATATAAATTTATGTATATATTGAAAATCATAAAATGTTTTGATATCATTGAAATAAACCAAAATAAATAATTTGATAATTTGAGCGTATTTGATTTTTTTAGATAGACTTTTCATAAATAGAATGTTCTATTCATAGAATGAACAGTCATGCGACTTTTTAATGACATTAAAATACACTATACAATGTATTTTAAAATTTTTAGGCGTTCTTTAAAAATCGATTGGAAAAAGAATGCATTTCGTATACGATTTAATAAGATTTGTATAACTAACATATGACGTAATCATTGTATCAGAACTAACATGTTTCGTATTTACTGTAACCTACATTGAATATGACGTAATTTATTTATCACAATTCTGACCGGACACGTATTTATCGCAGTTATTATTGACATAATATATCGAGAATATTTATTCCCTTTGTCTTCAGTATTACTACTGCACTGGAATTATGAAGTGGATGCCACTACCAAAGTTCGGCTTTATTCTACTCTTTTTCCTTTTCCTCGCTGTCGCCATATTTGCCATGGCGAAGTTCCGACTCAACAAGGCTATTGGAGCATCTTTTTTCATCCTCTATATTACATTCCTAGTCTACGCATTTGTGCAGGAGTTCGTATGCAACAAAAATGGCAATTATTCTTGCTAGAGATGTTCCCTACACTATATAATTTCAGAGTTAAATGTGTATAATATATTGAGAAAAAGATAATTGAAATTTTAATAATCAGCTTGAAATTTTCTTCTTCAAGGGAACATATATGTATTCAGTAAAATATATTGAATATTTTAAAAGGCTGAAATTTATGTCTTTCCTGAAATGTTATCGATTAATTTATACATTCTTTCGAACTCTGATGTTTTGTATTGCTAGATTAAAGAACGATGTTAACCATGACGACTATATATAATGCAAGTATTGCTATAGGTATCAATTCATTTTTTTGAATACAGTTTTATGACAATTTTATGAATTTACTTTGATTCATGATTTTATACATAATTGTCCATGTGAACTAAATGTATTTACATAAATTATTCACCTACATTTAACTACACCAATCGTATATATTTAAGAATAATTATTTTTAATTAAATAGTTCATTTTAAAACTTGCCATTTACTGTATTTTTGAAAAAATAATTTTCGAATTTTGTAATTTAATAATGGTTGGTTTAATGCTACTGCTCTGTTTTATGAGTAGTAAATGTTTAAATATTTAAAAATAATTAATTTAAAATTTCTTCATAATATATGGTTATAGAAATTTAACTACATTTGTAATTCAATAAGAAATTTGTAAAACATTGATTTATGTAGACAAACCAGAAGCAGGTTATTTTTTATTGTTTCTAGAATTTGAATTATTTTTTATAAGCGCATGAATAATAATTGTAAAACACTCAAAACAGTTACCAAATTATAAGATTATAATATTATTTATATCGATTTATTTCGATTTTCTACTTAGTAATATATGATACAATTTAAAAATATTTTAAACTATCTGAATTGCAAAATTTTAGTTGAACATTTCATAATTATAGATTGTATGTAGTTAGAATTGTAAATAATATAATGTATATTGAATATTTTTATTCATTATAGACATTGCTTAGAAAATATTATGGTCCACTTTTTAATTTCTCCATTACAGAATGGTGAAACATTTTGTCTAGCAGCACCTTTTTATATGCGAATAATTTCCTCAGATTTATTTTCAATTGAATGGATTACTGCTCACTGAGTTATATAAACACCGAAATTGCAGTGTACTAATAACACTCTAAGACATCTATATGTATAGTAGACTCGAAATGTATACCTAAGTATTTAATTATTGGCTTAGCCTTTGATGCTTTGTATATTATGTTAATTTTTTATTATGAAACCAGTATTTGAATCCCGGAAATATGTTATTCTTTCACGTGATGAGATGGTATAAGAGTATTTGTTTGAAACTATATATGTATGATTTGATTTTATAAATCAATTCCTTGATGCACAATTTTAAGAAATAATAATACAATTCATACGATATGATAGTTTGAGAATATTTAATAGTAACCATTTTCTATTTTTAAATTTAGCAGCTGGATATCGGCTTCTGTGATGTAACTCAATATTTCTCCAATCTTTGGCTTCTACTAATCTATATTTTAATATACACAAACCATTCACATTTTAAACAGATCGATTGATATATTTTTGACATTAATTATGAAAACTCTCTTGTGATATTATCTTTACGATAAGTATTATATTAGATCATATTCCAATATACTCCCCGAAAAATTATATTTGTATACATTATTGTGAGATGTGTATTTTTGGTTTTTTGATTATAATTATATATATAGGGTAAAACATTCATTTACAAATCAAAGTCAAAACAAAATCTTATAAAAAATTTCTTTCTTAAAATATATGTTTGTCCTTTAATCTGGTTCCTGATATCATTTTCACTGAAAAATAAAAAATATTATTCTGTTTTTATTCTTTTGAAAAACTCGTTTGAAAATATAACTATTTTACAACAAAAATACTTTAACTAGCTACAATTAAGTTATATTACCTCTGTTTTCTATTAATAAATTTAAAAAGTTATATTTATTTTATTCATTTGAAATATAAAATTAATATTTGAAATATTTCAAGATGAATTCATATACGATATTATTTGAAATTAAAAAATGTAATTTAATCGAGTCTATTATAGTTTATCCAGAAAATATAACTATGAGTTGGTTGAATAAAAGAATCCGAATAAATCTTTTATTGCAGATTACAAGTTTTTTATAAGAATTTTAATTACAGTCGTTTTTGTAATGCTTTCAAATTTATGGAAAGGACTTAAAATATGGGCACAATAAAGAAATTAAGAGGTTTTGATTTGGAAATTCAAAATCAAGGAGACGCGGATTGAAAATTTTAAGAAATCAGAGACATTAAAATGTACTACTTGCAAATTCAAGAAAAATAGTGTACCTCCATATATTTAAATTCTTTTTCTAAATAAATTAAGTTAAAATAAAATTAAAATAATAAAACATGAATAATAAGTTATACAATATATTTATATAAACAATACATATTTTAATATTACATACACTATTTCTTAATCAGTTCAAAAAATAGTTAATTAAAAAATAGATAATTGTTATTCATGTTTTTTGTTAAGGTCATTTCCTTTTTGTAATGCCGCTCTCGCCTCGTTCCAACCATTGCAGTACCTTTAAATGATAGTACCTAAAATCAGTAATTTTAACATTCCATTGATAATAATTAGAATAATTCATCCATAGAAATAATAGCAAATAATAGAAATAAAAATTGAATTCAACAACTAACTATTAAATTATTTACTTAATTTTATTATTATAATTATTTATTATTATTAAATTAAAATATTTAAATTGTTAAATAATTTTATAGTCCATAATATATGATAATTTACCAACTTTGAATAATGATAGATTATACATTAATTTGATAAATGCCGTTGAATTGGGAAAATAATTACACGAAATGAAAAAATAGTCCAGAATAAAACAGTAAAGATCGGCAGAAATATATAATTTCAGTAAGCCGTTCTTTAAACATTATATTATTCTATAAAATTACTTACCTTTTAAAATGAATATTTCTTCCTCGCAATTCTGCAATACCCCTTTAAATTCTTTCATTTCTATTTTTCTATATATGAATCCAAGAAGTTTTCAATAATAGCACGAATATAAGTAACACAAACAGTCGCAGTCATTACCCAGTCAACAAGTTAATGAATAAAAAAGCTGTCCATTTCCTTTTTGGACTATCCATCAATTTAATCAATTTTAATTGGCTTGGCTTGACACGATGCCGTTATTGTCTCTTAATAATCCATATATTGTACTTAACTTTTGTTCAAGATAATGTAGTCGATTTCCGGGCAAACAATGAAACAAGTATACGCATTTCTCTTATTATTATAGATATCATGTATTTCATAAAAATTAAATTACTTTTCAATAATCATCTAGAATTTACAAACTGTCAAAATACGTATAAATTTGGAACATAGATTAAGGAAATACCTTCAATGAAATCTAACAATCATAATTTATAGCTGTTATATATATATATATATAAATTACAGTAGTTATGATTAAACAACATAATATATTCGTTATACTCGAGAATGACAAATTGCTTATATACAGACTATTTATTCATAGTAATATTGCAATTAGTAAAAGATCCGTTGAAGTGAACGTTGAAAGATAGAGTTTGGAGTATCGACAGCAGACTGATAAAACGATGGAGCAGTCACAACAATGTTTCTTTCTTTCGCTATCATGGTAACACTTACTATTGAAAATGTTGAAGAGCCATACTGAGCTGCCGCTGCTAAACACTCAAAATCCTCGTCTCTTCGTTTTCTCTTGTATCTCTCAATACTATTTGGATTCTTGTGACCTATTACAGTGAAAATGTCCCTGTTTGAGTAACCCTGTTCTTTGATAATTGTAACTAATGTCCCTCGTATATAGTGATTTGAGTATCGTTTGCTTAGTTCACAATCTACTGACAGATTTGACATCAAATTATCAATAGAATTCTTACCCAGTAGCTTTTGTGGTGAATAAGATTTGTTTTTTTAATTTTTGCTGTTTGTTGGCTTCGGAAATAACATTTCTGAGTCTGCAATTTGAGAGAGATAGAGTTGCCAAGCTGCAACGGGGCATTCGTCTTGTGATTTTGTATTCTCGTACATTCGGGCTTTCTTCGGGTCCTCAAACTCATTAGCCTTCATTGACGCTTTGGCATTTTTTGATAGCAATTCATGCCTTATTCGAACAAATCTATTGATAAGCTCTAATCAGTATAGCAGCGCTCTCTAGCTCTAGTGATAAGCTCTAATCAGTATAGCAGCGCTCTCTAGC
>JAUZNC010038336.1:0-18363 GCA_034780395.1 Vannuccia rotundouncinata | reverse complement strand
TGAACAGCTCTCTTAATACAATGAACAGCTCTCTTAATACAATGAACAGTTCACTTAATACAATGAACAGCTCTCTTCATACAATGAACAGTTCTCTTAATACAATGAACAGCTCTCTTCATACAATGAACAGCTCTCTTAATACAATGAACAGTTCACTTAATACAATTAACAGCTCTCTTAATACAATGAACAGCTCTCTTAATACAATGAACAGTTCACTTAATACAATGAAAAGTTTTCTTAATACAATGAACAGCTCTCTTCATACAATGAACAGCTCTCTTAATACAATGAACAGTTCACTTAATACAATTAACAGCTCTCTTAATACAATGAACAGCTCTCTTAATACAATGAACAGTTCACTTAATACAATGAAAAGTTTTCTTAATACAATGAACAGCTCTCTTAATACAATGAACAGTTCTCTTAATACAATGAACAGTTCTCTTAATACAATTAACAGTTCTCTTAATACAATTAACAGTTCTCTTAATACAATGAACAGCTCTCTTAATACAATGAATAGTTATCTTAATACAATAGTTTTCTTACGAGTAATCGAATGCGACTCTCCACACTTTTCTCTATAATTAAGAGCGCGCTATAACGATTGTTTCTCACCTTCCCAGGCCACTAGCGGCACTGGCCCTCTTCACAAAGGTCATGCTCTTCCGCTTGTTCGGCTGATGGGACTGCTGATGATGCTTGAGGAGTTCGGCGGCTGCCGTCGACAGAGACACGCCACGCGAGGAGTTTGTGGAGTCCGCCTCCAGCTGGTTCTCTTCACTGTCAGAGGCGGCGAGGGAGTGCTGGCTGGCGCTATATAGTGAACAGATATGGTGTTGTTGGCATAACATATTCCAGGTAAAAATATAATGTACGTTCAAATTAGCTGAGGCCCAAATGAAATAAATTTACACATACAGAAAAGAAAAGTTCCACAAAAATACGTAAAAGTTTAAAAAAAGGAATTGGTCAAATAAACAAAGAGCAAATGGATAATATAACGAAGAAATAACAACTGAAAAAGGGTTCGTAACATACCCAACTGTAGTCGCATTGTCATTGGCTGGCTGTGAAGGTCGTTTCTTGACCTTCTTCACGGCGTGCATGAGTGCTGACAACAAGGTCCTCCTGAAGGTACTTCCGTGCACCTCGCGCAGAAACACCAGCATCTGCCGAATGTCGGAGTAGAGAGCCATATTCTCCTGGCACACCAGCTCCTTCTTGCTCTCTACCAGACGCTGAATGAAGCGCTTGAGAAGACAGGCCATGACAACGCCCTCGGCTCCACGGGTGCCTTCCCCGCTCAGAGATTGACCGAAGCTGTTCCGATAGGTTGTCTTCGAGTCACTACGAATGCCTGTAATCATAGGCAGAAGTCTTTTATCAAGAAAGGATTCCAAACATTGTTAAAACTGTAACATTTAAAATCTACTCTTATTTATCATGATAACATCTCAATATTGGTTTTAAGTTTTTCTATTCAATGTTCATGCCTGTCTATATATTATAATATATATATATATATATCTATGACATGCACATTCTCACAATATGACGTTTAAAAAACTTTCTGTTTGAACATAAATATCTTTTAAGCTTTTACTTCATTTCATTTCCGACTAAATTATAGGTTACAATAAAAAATATGTAGAGGAATACGAAGATATAGGTTTATAATGAAAAAAAGCAAATTAGAATTAAAATCTATACAAGGCGGATGCTCTTGACAGCTAACACCGCAAATCTGCATGAGGTATGACAGGATAAAAAATGACCTTTTTCGATCATTTGAAATATTATTATGAGACGAACGAAAAACGAAACAATTTGAAAAAGGTAACTCTATTAATTGCATACTCTAAATGAATGCTTATTATTATATGCAAATCAGACAAAGCCAATTGTTAAATTGAAAATTTATTAATTTTAGACTCAAAATTTTTGATCAATTATAATATTTAATATAAGCAGCTGCATAGTAACCATTGGTAGTCATAGCAACACCTGACAAGCAAATATACACCAATGCAGGCCCAATGTCTTCCCAGTTCTGGTAATTCTAGTGAAACAGCTGCCTAATTCTCTTCCTGTAGATCTTACTATGTAAACATATACTTCAATTTTATTTCGAATTTATTTTATATCCTGTTTGAAAATTCGTTGATACAATATTATGCTTTAGCTTGTGTGTGTGTGTGGGTTAGACGGTCAGTTTATACAATAAAGAAAGTGAAGCAAAATACATTTATTTATTAAATAGTTAATTAAATGGAATAGTCAATCCTAATCTAGCCCTTTGGAATACATGGAAAAACACTTTATAAGTTATATTTAAATATCCATAAAAAGTGAAAAACTACATTCTTCAGTTTTAAGATTGGTTATAACTGTAGTCTTCAATTATATTATATATAACAAAATATTCTAATGGAACAATTTCACAAATCTCTTAAAAGGACAATTTTCTTGTCATCCCCTTATATTTCCGTTATCTTAATATTCTGTCAGATAAGTTGAAGACGACGAAATAGGAGAAGGATAAGTTGAATACGAGGCATATCCTCTCCATCTTAAGATCTGCAAAGCGCGCGCGGGCTCCCCCAACTCTGGCATAAAACAAACTCCTCCTCTTATCTGACAACTTCTTCTTCGGATATAGTTCAGTGTGGAGGGTGAAAAGAGTTCTGCTCCAAGATATAGGAGTTTGGGGCACTGTGACACTCACAGTCACTACACACACCCACACACTATCGAAAAAGAGCCACACGCACAACTCACGGGAAGGATCTACTTGTCAAAAATTGTGAACTGAGTTAACTAAGCCGGAGGCTGGGGGGTTGGATGGGTGTAAAGCCAGCCACATCCATCCATCCATCCATCCATCCATCCATCTAGAAAGACGTCCGCTCCCAGAGTCTCTGGTAATAGAATCAATTCTATACGGTGTCAAGTCTGCCGCCAGTAATAATGCGCTGTGTAAATGGAACACGAAATAAGTTTAAGACGACGAAGCCGGAAGAAGATGCAAATGACGACGATCGAGAAGAAAAAGAAGAACGGATAGAAGAATGCAAGATTCCCGGCAAGACAACTCGAGACAAACTATTGGAAATATTCAGGATCATCCAATTTTGTCTCAGATAATGGGAGGTGACTTTGTGTGGAGGATCCTACGAAATTAACTACTAATTAAATGTATACGATCATATCTTTGATATATATATTTGCTAAGAAATTGTTCTGTTGGTGTATAAAAAATGGGTATATTGTGATCAAAATTGAATAAAATTTTTAAAAAATGTTGTTTTAAAGCACTACAAAAAGGAAGACATATATAATCAGGAAAATTGAAGAAAAAAAATACACTACTAGATAAATCTAGAAAATGGGAAATTATTTTCCCTAATTTGAATATAACAAGATAATTTAACAAACGCTGCACGACTAGTTTTATTTCTTTTGCAGATAATCGGAGCTCGACCGAGATTTGCTAATGAACTTTCGGTATTCCTTTCCAGAAACTAATTATTGTTAGACGCGTGACGATAATTCAAATGGTCAGAAAAAAATGAAACTCGTCATTTATGATAGTCAGTATAGTTTCGTATCAGCATTATCAGAGAATCAAAGCAACTTATTATCAGACAGAAATATTATGATTTCGTCGAAGACGATATAAGCATTTTTTATACCAACAAAAATAAATTTAGAAAGCAGTTCAAACTGTATTTTAAACTATATAAATTATCCAGTTGTGATTGTGAACCTTGCGATTTATATACCGTGAAAAACGTGAAGAAACGTTTTAATACAAGGTGTTAAAATTAATTGAATATGAGGAACCCAAACAAAATAGCTTTAGAAATAAACAGTCTAGATTTGTTTATAGTTTGCCTGACTTGCTTATATTGAAGAAACATTTCCTGACATATAATCGATAGAATTTGTCAATAGCCAACATTGAACATTTACGAATTCTTATATTAACAGTAATGTTAAGATTCGATTATTGATTTATATTAATAATATATAGAAATAATGCTAATACATTTCAAATATTAACTTAATGTTGAGATAGGCAAACGCCTAAACCAACAATTATAAGTAAGACTATAATTCTTAATTATATTTACAGTGAAAATTATTAATCTTCTGCCTTAATTAAGCCTATGCATTTTGCCAAAAGGTTAATCCATATTTCTTTATATTGAAGGTATTCCAATAATAATAATTCATATCGACATTCATTACAGTGATCCAAAAGTCTCATTTTATGAATCGTTACATTAAATATATTTTTAAAATCTACTGCATTTTACAGACATATTATTATATAAGTTACAAAACAGATACGTTTAGAGAATAATTTTAATTTAATAAACTAATAAATTGTTTTTATATAATAGACAAGGCTTCCTTTTCCTAAAATATCGATCAGACAAGACTTGTAGCTAACAAAAACCAATTTTTGAAAAATGTGCATACTGGTTCAATTCTATATTCCCAGAAATTTGGGTTTATACTAAAGAGAATTATATATTGGACTTCACTGAAACTACATATACACTGAACTGAAATAGTCGAATTTTGTGTTTATAACACATAGCATTTAAACGTGTGTATCTGCTGGTTATTAAACAGTTTCGTAAACGCTAACACTAACAGTAATAAAAATTGTCCTGAATTGAAAGGGAAGCGATATAATATACCGATAAAAACGGTTATTTTATAATTCAAAATTAATAAAAACCGATGGTAAAGATAACAAAATATGAAAGAATGCAATAATCATATTGTAAAAACAACGTGGAAGCAAATAACGTGGATACCAACGGATACCGGATGTAAACTTGAAATAGACTCTAATTAAAATTATGAACAAAAACATTTTTAAAATGATGAATTAAACTTAACCCAACCTTTTCCTTACATTCAAATTGTACTCCTACAAAATATATATGTCACTCATACGACATACATATGGAGAAAGTGTATAAAATAACTTTTAATACAGCAAAAAAGAACTAACAGAAGCAGAATATAAAAAATTACTTGTCAATTATGGACATTAAACCAAAATATTCATTTTAAATATGAAACAAGTTGTGGATTTTTAAAATTTAAATCGATCCAAATATCTCGAGGAGTTCAGCACGACCACTTACCCGGTTTCGGAGATGTATGGGCCGCAGGATCAAGACAGAAGCCCGTGAAAGCATGAAGAACATCGACAATGTCTACCAGCGGCTGTTCGGCAGCCATGTGTACCAGGTACTTGCGGAAGTGCCCGGGATGTAGGTGATACAGACGCAACAGGCAATTGTGTGTCTGAGATCGAATAGCGGCCAGATCCACCCCATTGGTGTTCTCGTTCATGCAACCGTGACCATGGCTACAGCCAACTGCACGAATTACTCTGAATCAGAGAGTCGTGCAATACCTCATGATTTCATTTTTGGAACAATTTAAAAAACGTTTCCTATAAATTGTGTTGTTGTATTCATGATTTTAACATTTTTTAGCATTCCAACGTTGAAGGTTATTTATATATACGAAGGTAAAATAATAGAAATTTAGGCAAATTTGGTGACACTGATAGGTTTTTTACAATACATTTTTAGAATATAGATAATTTCTGTTCATTTCAAACATAGAAAGTTTGTCCATTGTAATTTTTAATATTATTAAAACGTTATTATTGTTTGAAACAGTACATTAATAAAAATTGTTCTTATGTATATAATTATAGAATTTTCCCGTAATATTACGTGTTTGACTTCTTTTGTACAGATTGATTATATAGTAAAACCTAGAGTAAATACTGTTTAAAGTCTGAGAAAATATTAACATCATTAATAATACATGGAAAAAAAACATTTAAAAGGATTTGATTATAGCTGAAAACGCTTTTTGGCCTTTGTAAAATAAGTTTTTATCTCACATTAATATATATTAGACCATTCAAACTTCATTTTTATTACACTTGTCTAAGAAACAGTGTCGTGAAACAATCTTACAGATAACATTATTATTGTATAGTATTGAATAGCAATCAACCAACCCACTTCGTAAAACTATTGTTGAATTAACTATTATTGATTACATTTATAAAAATAAACGATATTTATATCAGATTCCATTCTTTACTATCAAAATATTATTTACAGTGTTCTACGGAATGTAATATGGAATTTAGTGAAAGAGTTTTCTATGGAAAGATGGGTACACATATTATTTTAATATATTTGATATAAAATAAAGAAGACACAATCTTCGTAATCTTCAGACCTCACAAATACATGCTCTATAGTGTTACCCAGGAAACCAAAATGATTGCTTGTTACAAATAGCAGACCTTAATTACATGATATGGAGCAAACTTGAATCTTTAGGCCTGTCTATACATACATATTATATAATATTATAATAAATAGATACACATATAACTAAAGTAAACAGAAACTCCTTCGGGAGAAACAGTAACTTAGAAAATGGAATAGTTCCAACAAACGGATAGCTAAATTGTTTTATAATTTTGAAAATTAAATTCATCTTCCAAAGCTACTATATTATATACATACACGCATGTGTTTTAAGAACGACGTAAGACAGGGAATGCAAACTAAAATCATGATGAAACGAACGGACAACTCGTGTAAAAGTCCATTTGTATTGTGAAACATGAGGTTTTAACTAAATTTCTTCCTCTTGTAAAGTAGACAGTGAGCGAGAGAGGAAATGTTGTGTGTGGGTGTTTATACTATAGAAGAGACTTGAATATGAGGAAGGTAAAAATAAAGGAATGTTGCCAATATTTTTTACATTATAGGTTTATGAATTGCATATTAAGCTAACTTCGATATCCATATGTGTGCAATGTCATTAGTATCGTTATAAAAGTCTCCTCTTTAAAGTTCAGTCTTATATGTAACACGGTACTGAAACTATTAATGTATAAAATAAATAAACCTCCCAATATAGTAAAATAGTCTAATGATGTTTCAAAGAATATTTCATTCAGCTCAATTCATGATTACAAACAGGTTAAAGACTCGGCCTATTTCAACTCACCGCATGACAGTATCCATAGCAATATGATGCGTCATCCTTCCAGTATCATCCTTGACCGGGGGCTGTGGACCTCCTTGTCCCCCCAGTGGTAGTTGAGGCACCCCCCTGGGAGTCAGCAGAGACTGGAGTGGCTCTGGGCCACCCCCACCCGAACCCTCCTTCTTGCCTTCGGCTTCATCGTCGGCATCATCTCCGTTCTCTAGGTCTCCTAACAGCGTGGCTCCGAACAGCATTGACGATCGGCGCTCACGTAGCAGTCCAACCCCAGTCATACTCTTTTTCTTGGCAGAGGGCGGTCGAGAGGCCTTCCTACGCTTATTGCTAAGGGCAGCCGAAGCGGCAGCGGTTGCTATGGTTGCTGCCGACTCCTTGGCCTTCTTTCGGGACGACTTGGAGGCTGTAGTGGTATGTCCGGCCGGGCCTGTCTCCGCTGCAGACAGCGTCGATTTGTTCAGAGGGTCTTGGAGGTCGTCGGCGAACTTGCGCGGCGGTTTTGGGGGCTTCTTTTCGAAAATGTCCAAATCAATAAGGCAGGAGAGATTGTGCATTACATACTCACAGACCCTTGGGGTCGCCTTGAACTTCGACACCCAAAATAGGGCTTTGAGAATCATAGAGTAATTTAGATGTCCGTTCTCTTGAATATAATGAACAGCGCCAGCAACTTCTTCCATCTAATAGTGGAAAAAATGTTATTGAAGAAATATAACGGAAAAATTAAATGAAATTCAGAATTATCGCAAGAATATTATATTAGCAATATATATAAAAAAGGAAATAATAAATAAAACTAGTATTTTAGTATTTTATAAAAATGTAAAATTAAGCATAACGCAACGTAAGATAACGGAAGAAATAACGGTAAATTAAAATAAGAATAATTGTATAGAATACAAGTTTATACAAACTTATTTTTCAATATTCAAACATTTGAACTCCTCAAACAACTCCCAATTATACCTGCTCCTCCATTCGATAGGCGATGTTGCTGTCTGTGAAGCTTCGATGAACCGGCTGGAAAGAAGCCACCGATGACGCCTGCGAGTGCAGCGACATTCTCGAGGGGATACTGTTGTTTTCTCTCAAGCCCAAGTTGTGTCCAGCGCCTCCTCCATCCCCGCAGGCGGTGGACGACTCCGATTCCGAACCAGACTCGGTGATAATGGTGTTCATCCCTCCGCCTCCGGGTATCGACTCGGATGGTGTAGGTGTTACGGTGGAATCCTCGGCTCCGTTACCGTTGGTGGAGAACTGGGGTGGGGCCCCTGGTGCAGCTGTTATCGCGTTAGTGGTATTATTGTTAGAGGCTGACTGGTTCGCGAGACTATTACCTGTTAGATCGGTCAGTCCAAGGCCTAACAACGAGGAAACAAGAGAAAGCACAGTTAGAGAAGGGAGACTTATTATATTTGCAAATATTTGAAAAACGCTTTATTGTACTTGCTGAAAAATAAAATGAGGATTTTAAGATTGTGTTAGATTTTAAGCCTCATAATATTCCTTTCCAAACTAAAATCGGACACTCGTATAATAACTAAAAAAATTGACTATGTCTAAATAAATTAAATCATATTATTTTATAACAACAAAATCTTTATTATATATATGATTGCTAATATATTTAAATTAAATAAATAACGTTTTAAGTTTTAATTCTGCCTAGATTATAAAGTCTTAGAGAAATATAATTAAAGATATACAAAATCAATAAATTCTGAATATATTCTACCCATTTGTTATTATTTTGATTTATTGATTAAAACGATTTTAAACATTGCTTTCATTTCTTAATCTCAATTTAAGTTAACATAAAGCATTGTTTATTCAAATACAAAATACAACCCATAAATTTGTCTCGATGGATTAGAAATTACAATTATTTAATTTCTTAATAATGTACTAATAAACTCCAGATATATTATAAGTAAATAAATATTATAAACTGTATTGATCAGTCATGCCATATTTCCCTGGTATGACACAACATTGGTTACTATAAGCGTGATCTTACACTAAACATATTTTCCTTCCATTACCTACATTATATACATGCAGTTGCCCTGCACATAACTATATACCTACAGGAAACCTTAAGTGTCTTGCAACAGCAAATATATAATCCTACAGTATATGGCTACACGATTAAAATGCATGCTAGCGGTTCCTTAAGAAAATACTATCGATTTTCACACCAAAATTGGACAGTCAAATTGCTATTATATACATCCACATGGCATATAATATGTGTTTTTATTACCAATGCGACGATGAATATCGATAAGTTACTCAGAAATAAAAAGTTGAATATTGGTTAATTGTAATAGGAAATAAAAAAAATCTATATATTGAATAAAACAATGTTTATCTATTTGTTAATAAACGAAAACGAAGTGTCTAAATTTACTAAAAAAAGTTATTTCAATTAACTTAAAATGAATATAATATGTGTATATCAGTGTGCTCTTATAAAAATAAAAAAGATTTGAAGATATACCAAAGAGAAATTAGCACCTCTCACAATTAGTTCTTCCAACTTTTTAATAGTTATCTTAACATCAAATGGACATATTAAAGATAATCGCGATTTTAAGATATTACTTATTTCAATATATGAAATATTTTTCTTTTGAAAAATTTAATTTAAAAATGTTAAATATAGATTATTTAAAGTTTTCTTCCAGATAATTTTTGATAAAGACAATGAAATATTTCATACTTTGAATATTTCAATTATAAAATTTGGTTGTGACTAAAAAGTCTAATTTGAACATATCAACAATATACATATATGACGTGATAATCAATGATATAATTATAATTATCACAAAAAGTAAAATAATATTATAGTAGATAAATAAGTAATTGATATCGCGTTGAAAATGAAGAAATGAAGAAAAAAGTTTAAGAAAATTATAATTATTACGAAAATTAAAAAGACTAAAGTTTATTTAATAAAACTAATTATATTAACAGATATGGAAGTTCTTGAGAATAGCTTACCAACGATATTGATTTTTTGAAGAGTTTTAGTATGTTTCAAATGTTTTAATATAAATATTAAAATAATATAAAGAGTTTATTAGTATAGTCTTGGACTATGAGGACAAACATTCTTAATTTGGGCTGAATTTAGTGGGTTAGAAAATTTATATAATCAAAAGTTACCATGATCAATATCGATTGGTTGATTGATTGATTGATTGATTAGACTTTGATAAGGGGATAAATTGGAAGGAATAAAAGTGATGTTAGACTTGCCTTGTAATTGAAGAAATGTTATGTTATTATAATTTATGATGGGGATAAATCGTTGGAAATGAAGTTAAAGGGATATGGGATATTAATTATCAAGAGAAATCAAGGAAATGAATAAAACAATTAAAGAAATCTTTGTATAACTAAAAAGTAAGAAAATAATCGGAACTAACCATTGGAAATTGAAAAGGAGGATTAAGAATTTGATTAATAGATAGTAATTAAATGTTATGAATATATTAAAGACATTGAAGTCTCTAACAGAAATAATAATTGTAGAATTAATTAAAAAAGAAAGATGAATAAAAATAGAAAAAAAGTAAAAGTCAAGTGGAAGTAAGTAGTAAGTTATAGTAGTAGTAACAATAAACAATCTCCTTTCTCTCTCCAAATCATAGAGAAAGAAGGATTATCTTTCATTCTAACAGTTTAGATTAAGAAGGTGGGTGTCCAGCAAGCTTACACATGGGAACTCTAAATCCAGGCACAGAAAGAAGTAAATCTGAAAAAGACACATCAACAACCTGACCAAAATTGCATTATTATTAATATTAAATTAGAGGTTTTATTTTTAAAAAATTAATTGCAGTCATATGTTTAAAAATACAACGACATTTTACGAAGTCATTTTGCTAAGATACAATAATGCTAATGAAAAGGTAGCAACCATGCATTAACATGGTTCATACGCATCTGTCTTGGAAAATGCAAAACTTATTTTATTACTTTTCAAGAAATTTTCTGCCTTATTAAAATACAAGACTGTGTATGAACCCGGTTTATTTTAATAATAGAATTCAAAAGTATTAAATTATCCTTTTTTACACAATTGAGAGCATATTACAATATTTCAATCCAATACTTGGGAGCTATGATTCAAGATATCAAAATCAGTGCCCCTCAATTCACCTACCAGAGAGATGTGGATGCTCTGTCACTCTGATAATGGGTCTAGATGAACCTCTGGACGCCAGGGAGGACCGACCCCCGCCCTCCCCACCTCCTGAGCGAATCAGCCCTCCAGCTGACGATCGATAACCGGGTCGTTGGCCCTGGTGACGTCCGCTTGTGTTGTTCCCGGTAACGGTGGCTGTGACTACCACGGAGGAGTGATTCCCTGTTCCCATGGATACGTTAGAACGCTGACCTGTCGTATGGTTAAGACACTTTCTCATCAGATCATCCGATTTAAATATGGGACACTTGTATTTTCTTGAAATATTAGAGCGAAATTAACCGAGAGATTCATTAAAAAATAAGTTTTTATGTCTGTGTTTTCTGTTTGGTAAAGCTTGTCAACATAATAACTAAATATCGTGACTATTCTAAGAGACATATTGTAAATAATATCGATAAATTTTCTCGATTATAACATGTGTAAGTAATGTTTTCCTTCTTGGATATATAAAAGTCAAAAAACTAATTAGTGTGACATTTAATGTTACGATTAATAAAGAATAAAAAGATATGAAATGTAGCATTATGATAGTTAAAAACGGGAGCAAATTTTCTCCCTAATGGCGTTGAAACAGTATAAATAATTTAATGTCTAATAATACTTTATTTAATTAGTCAGAATCTGTCACGAAATTCGTTCATTATCGGAGAGTTTATTCCAAATAGAGAAGAAAATGTAAACACTAAAATTTTATATCCGAGTCAGTGGGATATTAAGCAGAATTGTCTGCAATCCATACTTTAGCTTTGTGAAAATAAAGAACTGCAACAAATTATATTTTAGTTGATACAGTTGTATTTTATAACTATTATTAACACGTTCTTCGAGATCAGAAATTATTCAAATTAAATTTATTTTTACAGACAATTTTATTATTAACAGAAAAAACATAAAATGTTGTTTAACATACAAGTAGTTACTTTTAAAAGTTTAATGTTTTAATTTAAATATAAGAATCTCCATGATAAAAGGAACAATTCAGAACAATCAAAATTCAAAATTTAAATATTTACAATTCGATTTATAAAACTAAAAGAAATTGAATAATGAACCATTAATTGTATTATATGAAAGATTTTTTAAAATACCCAACGCTTTAAACTTTTAAAATAATCAACTTATACAATATACCTTATACACATTAATTATAATTAGTATTTAGGGTCGAGCGAAGTATAAAATTTAACCTCGATAGTTCGTCGCAAACTCCAAATTACCTTTTTCAATGGCAGTGTATAACCTCCCATAAACTTATCAAATGATGCTCGTGTCTTGTTTCCTTTTACAATTCCGAGCTATATACTCCAACCTGCCTAATTAACTTGTTGTATACCGTGTTTCCATGACAACTTAAATCTCTCGAATGGTGATGGGATTCTGCATTTCGCCTTGTTTATGAACATCTCCATCTTCCAATATATCTGTCTTTAAAAACCGAGGGATAATAACTTCCATATAGCGGCATCGAGGCAACAAAAGAAAAAGTACAACAGTGAACAAACAGTTCATAGCGGTGAGACTGGATCGTCCTAGTCATGTTTGAAACATGCTCGAGATGCGAAAGGAAAACCCGGTAAGTAGTATACAGCTGGGTAGTGCAGGAATTTCCCCACCATTTACTTTTATCCGGTTCAACGGAACTTTAGGAATAATCTCATTAAATGGTGCTCTGATTTTCCACGACCGTCGTAAAGTCGCTTGATCCACGAGGACAGGCGGGGTACTGCTAGAAACTTTTTAACGTTAAGGAAAAGGACCCGCTCGTTTGACCGAAATCGTCTGAAAACGATTGACCAAGATAATACGAAAAGGGGTTTTCCATTATCAAGACAACTAGATATAATCTTTCTCCGCGCCGTAAACTATTCCTTATTGAAGAAGGGAAAGAACTTTGCCTAACTTAGGATAAATATATTCCGGCAATCTGTTATCTAATTTTATGGACTCATAAAACTATATAGAAAATTAGATTTTTTACGGTATATTCCCGAAGCTTGAAATATTATAGTCAACTGATACATTATAGTATATTCATCCTGAGTCAATGGTTGATTTGCGATCAAATTAATTGAATACGACACTGTTCAGTCAACTTTTGACTTCATAATCCGGATGAAGGAGTATACACTGCATATATGATACGATTAGGAAAGTTTGGATAACGTCTATACATCTTGGACTTATGACAGAGAAATAATAATAATAAAATGAATATAGTGGGTGATATATGTAATCCTCTTAAATATACATTTCAATAATAATATAAAAAGATATCAACCATAGATCTAATTATGAATTAGTTGACAAATCAATAAATCCAAACGAAATCGTTTTCAAAAAGGAAAGTTTACTTTTCGATCTATTAAATATAGTTCTCAAAGTATTTTTTGGTGAAGGATTATTCTTATTAACCATGCGAACGATACAAGGCCATTTTTGGGGCTTATTAAGAGGCTACTCAATGGAGATAACTGGCGAGCGACCCTTCAACATCTGAGCGGCCAAATTCAGTCTCATTGAAGACAACATCAACAACAAAACAGCGAACCGAATGAAGATTAGAGGAAGAAGAAGCAGCTATCGAAGAATGAATTCATCAGCTGAGGAAAAAGTCAGGATTAATTGGATCTGCAAGTCTCACCCAATGAATTGGACACAGAGAAAGGGTAGCCATGAATTAGAGAAAGAACAGTTTTCTTATAGCGGACAACTTGGAAGTTTTTTTCTTCTTCCTCTTTCATTATTTTTAATGCAGTCCTGATTTGTGTACTTTTCCCATAGAAGAAGCTAACCTTCTCACTCTTCTTTTATAGTTCAAAGGCTGTTATTTAATATCAAATAGTCTCAAACAAAACGAATATAATTAAAGCTTTGATGTACCATTTGAAAATATTTCTCTTTTCCAGATTTGAAAAGTTTTTAACAACAAAAATAAAAAACAAAAACAATGAAACAAAGTTTAAATAATTAATTTGTCGGCCATATATTACTTAAATATAACGTAATGAAAAAAACTACATTATAAACATTAATGAAGCTTAATATTCCACAAATATCTCCCCCCCCCCCCTTAACTTCCCTTGAACCTACCAGGAATACTCTTCCGCCTATCATCCTCTTCTTCGCTGTCCTCAGGATCCAGCTGTCTGCGACCCCCAGGAACACTGGTCCTGGGCTGAAGGTTCTGCCCACCCCCTCCAGCTGAACCACTCGACTGACTGCGAAACTTGCCCACCAGATCGGTGAGACGGTCATCGTCTCTGTCTGTGCTTTCGATTCTTTTCAGCTTGGAGAGTCGGGTGAACTTCTCCTGAAGCAAGGCGAAATCAACATTGTTATACAACAATTAGTCAGCACACTTTGAGCGATACTGATTGATGAGAACACGAAATTAAAGCCACTTCAATTAAATGCAAGAAATTGGACTGAACTTTTAATTAAAATATATATTTAAAACTTCAACAATAAAAAAAATATTGCTTGGCTGCAAGTAGACCAGTTTTCTGTGAAATAAAATGTATCCAATCATGGAATATCAATCAAAGATAGAAAATATGCACTAAAAACAGGGCAGATAAAAAGGTTTTTTATAGTTATTTTTTTAAATTTTTATGAATAATAAAATAAGAGTTATTTTTTTATCATTGATCAGTAAGATGAAAAACATTATAATTATTACTCTTTGCATATTCATTAAAAAAACAGGTGAACTTTTCTACGCCAGCTTAAGATCAAAACATAATATGTTAGTTATATTACAAGTGTTGATCTAAAGATGCATTACTGAATTACTGTTTTATTTAAAATACCTTGGAAAAATAGTTTGTAAATAATTGACAATCAAAATGTTTCTCGTTATGTTGTGGGAAAAAGCGAACTTTTCTCAGCGTAAATCAAAATGTATTCAATATTATAAAAAATTTCCAATCTAAATTAAATAAGAATGATACTTTAATAGACCAAAATGGTTTATGATATTATTGAATATAATGTAGAGAAGATACATCAATTAATTTGATAATTCGGCAATAATTTGTGCAAATAGACTTTAATATTTTAGCTTAATTAATTTACAGACAAATTATTTAATTTCATAGCAAGCAAAAGTTTTTACATATCGCCAAATCTTCAAGATTACTGCTACTATATCTTGTAGATAAAAGGGAACAACAGAATTATAGTTTTCTTTATGAAGTATACAGTAGAATATTTAGTTAAAACAAATTAGTTATTAAATTATTACAAGCCATTAAATTTGAAAATCAGAACAGAATTTTCACGACAAAACAGCATATATATTGATATCTCTCGAAGCTTTTTTGTTCTTATCTTTTTCAGCTGTAAACAGAGTCCTTACATACAATCTATAGGATAGTTATTAGAGAACCGGCCACAAAATTATACATATAGAGCAGGCAAACAAGGTCGATTGTAGGGACACATTTGACATTCTCAGTCTATGCACGTCCGTCCCTTCGTCTGAGCAATTCTCCCCCATTTTGCTCTTATGTTCGCACGGATCATTTGATAATATAGAGAAGAACAAAATAATTTATACGTACAGAAAACATGCGTGTCTCAAGCTCCGAGAGTGAGGATTTTGGTCTAGTCTTATTTACACATTTGAATAATGAGAATTAACATTGTATAATGCTGTATTGGGAAATGTTTTTCCCAGTGTCAATTATTGAGAGTTTATTTTCCAATAAACAACCTAAAATGATGGTCTTCCAATCCATATTGAGAGTTAGCTAAAGCGGTGTATAATAATTATACACCACTTTACAAATAGTGAACTCTCAATATGATACCCTGGGAAAAACATTTACATTTAACAATTACATTTTAACAAAAAATGTAATTGCGAGACTGGAATTTTAGCATGACTTAAATCAAATGGGTGCCTCTACAGTAAATAAAAAGAAATATAACCACCCTCTAGATTAGGTAAATAATAATAAAAGAAAAGAATGAATGCGAAGTAGAGTAATTTAAGAAGAGATCAAAGAAAAGATGATTGATTTGGGGTGTTCAGTTATATCAGAATACACTTTGATGTGAAGGACACTGTGAATTGGTTGTCTTAACAAAATATGTAGCTATATTTATACATAAAACATAAAACAGTTCAACAGAATTTTATATTTTATTCAAATAAACAACCTAAAATGCTGGTCTTCCCATCCATATGCTGGATAAAAATAGATAAAAATTCCAAATTTAAAACAACACTGACCATTGAAAAAATTATCTAGAATTACACCATTTCAGAAAACGTGTAACCATAGACACACTTTCCTTAATATATGAATACTACTAAACCAAAGCTCTCAAAGGGTAGACCTTAATTTTCAATACTCTTTAATAAATAACATCTCAACGGTCCTCTAGAGAAACCCAGAAATAGTTTTAGTAGGAAAGTGACTTTACTTTTTTATTCGATAGACAGAAACGAAATAGTTTGTGTAACATTAAAAAGATTAACACAAATAACACGAAAGGTTTGATGAAAGATGAATCATTCAACCTTTAATAATGGAAGAAGTAAACATACTACCTTGAGGTCGGTCATCTTCAGCTTTTTACTGGGTCTGGTGAATCCAGAACTGCCAATGCCATGTCCACGGTCAGGAAGATAAAGAAGCTGATCCACATCTGAGAAGCTGTTATTGCAAGAGTTACCAGGACTACGGTCAATGGAGCCATTGCTACTGCTGCCGCCCTCTGATCATTATGAAAGAATGTCAAGTTAAGAGTAAAATACAAAACTATAAAATGGAAAGTAAATAGGAATATTTAATAGAATTGATTAAATAATATTAAATTGTTTAAAATTCATTTTTTTCCTATTAAAGAAAATATTATTGAATTAGATGTATTCCAATTTTTCTTCAATTTAATGATTTCAAAATTAATGATCAAAATACAATTTTTCGAAACGGAAAATTATTTTTTTTTACAAATACATTAATATTTGGTTCTCATGTTATTTATAATAGAAGACGACATCTACCAAAGAAAATAAAAATATTACGTCTTTAACGGACAAAGTTGAAGAAGATTAAAGCTATACTATTTTTATTACTAAAGTATCAAGAAATTTTAATGCTATGAATTTAATTTAGGCAATAATTAATTTCTTTTATATCTTTCTTCTCCATTCTCTCCTCAGACTCCACTGTACTCGCGCGAAAAAAGATTAATGACAAGCATTAAGAATGTGAAAGTGTATAGATTATAATATATGCCTCTTCCTTTCATTATCAGAGAAACGCAGTGTGGAAGTGGATTGATGAGATAATAATAAGGGCACGGATCCATCCCTCCCAGAAAACTGGGCATACCGTAAATTATTGCTATCATAGTTGTTTATAGGCTGGCAACCAGTCTGCCAATATATTTATAATAATAATACTGCTTTGACAGGGAGAGTTGGGGTGGTCGAGCTTAGTACGATAATACCTTCTACAGCAGCGTAATAAGTGTTGATGAAAGAGAATGTTCAACTGTTACAGCTGATATATAAGATTGGCATAATTACATATTTCAAATTTAATACTTTGGGTATACACACACCCCACACACATACCTTACGATATAACTGAGATTTTTATACATTACTTACCACGACAAAATTGTATAACTATTGGTTTAAATGTCAACGTTACAAATAGCCTTTTTATCACTGAATTTGTGCTTGAATTGTACGGAATTCTTTATCACTGAACGCCAGGTAATATGTTATCAAGGTATGATCAACTAAATAAATCGGATAATTGATTTCACTGATAGACATTATCAAAAAGAAATATGTTACTAAAATCGCCATTTTATTATAAATGTAATATTTTTGCGGCGGAATTTTTTTACTGAGTAAAATAAAATAAAATCTTTCAAATGTGATTATTCTTAATTCTTATATAATACAATAAATACAATAAACGAAAACAACAAAAACATTAAAAATTCACACAATATGAATAATTTATTAAATGAAAAGATGAACAAATTTATTATCTGATATTTTAACAACAATTATTTCGCAAAGCAAAACAATAGAATCAGAA
>JAUZNC010038325.1:0-12938 GCA_034780395.1 Vannuccia rotundouncinata | reverse complement strand
TTTGGAGGTTGCTCTAAGCCCAAGATAATTATAGGTCCCTACTTTCAAGATAGGTGGCATAATGATAAAAAAAAACTGGCTAAGAGACTGAGGATAGTAGACTAACTTTAGCTTGTAACAGATGCAATTGGTTAAATTGCTCCTACTCATTCAAGTAACGCGGGAAAACAATATTTACATTTGTTACGTTTAAAAAGTAAATCGAATTTTAAAAGAAATATACTATAGAGGAATATATATGAACTTCATTTAATTTAGTATTTTAATTTCCATTATCTTACACGATTTATAAATAAAATATCATCATTGATTTATTTATAAAAAATTATGATTAATCAGATTATTTATCTATATAATTAATTATTATACAATATATGTCCCACAGATTGATTATATATAGAAACATTAATTTTCATAAAATGTTCCACTCACATTGTCGTCACAATAAAATTATAAAAAATTAGATAAGGTGTATTGCAAAATATATAAATTAATTAAATTAGCGCAATTCAAAAATAAGACATACTATATTCAATTTAAATGCATCATGAAATTTTCTGTATCAAGGATATTTATATTTTATTTATACGTATCCTACTCAATAATTCTTCTACCAAGAGAAAATTATAACAATATTAATACTATTGATTGAAATTATTAGCTTTATATCACTAATTTTAGGGATATGTGTTTAGGATATTTAACGACGAAAAAGAAATTATTAAACAGACTGAATACGTTATTATGATTTTGTACAAAACGGAAAAAAGTATTTGAATAATATTAGCTAAAAGAGGGTTTAAACTTTAAAAGCTAAGGGGATGTTCAAAAATGACGTCATGCTGATTAGGGTGAGGGGGTTTATAAATCTGTGACAAAGTGTGATGGAGGGGTAGAGGGGGTTTCCAAAATTGTGACGTCCCAAACAGTCGTGTAAAAGCCGCATAGAGAAAGATAATTCTGCTGTATTATCTTTATTCTATTTTTAAAGCACATTGTTTCGTTTGAATAATTCGAATTTACAGTTTATGATTGCGGATTCACAAATTATTCTAAATAATGTCTGATTTTCGACAGTTGTAACCAAGCATACCTTTTCTTATGAATACTGCAATGCTTATACCCTAATTTACAAAAATCCAAATGCCAAAGTTAGGTAATCACCTTATAAATGAAATTAAAAAATCAACAGAAAATGTTCCACAGTAGTCAGGTCTAAACAATAGATGAGCTGAAAAGAACAGAATTAAAAAGAAAATAAATTCTGGAGACGTATAAGGGAGGGGGTAGAACTTAACGAGACGTCTTTTCTAGAGAGGGTTACGAAATGTGTGACTGTGAGTGATACAGGGGGTCTGGAGAGGGGGTAAAACATGGCCCAAATATCCGAAACGTCATTTATGAACAACCCTAGTAATTAGTTTACCAAATAAATTATTTTATTCTGTTGTGATTTATAAGATCAAAGGAAAACCAACAATTAAATATTGTGTAATACTTTATTCAACCAATTATAATTGGAATCCACAATGGATTTCAAGGTCACTTCAGACAATTAAAAATTCCAACAAATTTCAATTTAAACATATACCAAAGATATTAGATCCATTATCTTTGATATATAAACAACTCTTTCAGATGTTTGAAATAAATTCATGTAAAAATGAATTACCTTTATTTATTACAATAATGGTTTATAAATAATGATCCAATATCTACATACGGTTATAAGCATAATCGGACAATGCAAATTCCAAAATAAGAAATGTAACTAAATTAAGCCCAAGCTCATCTAAATGTATAAAATTAGCGTCCACTGAAATTTTATTTATTTTAACAATAAATTGGTGAAAAAATGAGCATATTTATTTATAATACGTTTACAATAAGATGTATTTTCGTTTAATTTTTACGATTTTTGTTTTAGATATGTACCAACATGACATGTAAATTTCACATTTAAATTTTATAAATTTTAAAATTAATGTCATGTTAAATTTTATATTTTACATGACATGTACATTTTACACAGTACACATATTTAACAAACCAACAGCTCACAAGGACATCAATAATTATACTTTTAATAAAAAATAGTTGTCACATGTATCCCAGTTGTTTTAAATTGAAATAACGAAGTACTCGTACGATACAGTAAATTATATTTTATGATAAATAAGAAAATACGACGATCACATAATTTTTTTTTAGTTTTATAAATTACTTCAGTTATATGCAATAATCATTGATAGTAATTTTATACAATACATATAACTTAATAATCAAACAATCTTTAATTTTAATAATTGGAAAATAAAATAAATTGTATTACTTTATTTATACCATCAAAAATAATAATAAATAAACCATTTATTAATCAATATAATTAAAGCTATACAGATAGGCATACAATGAGTAATCAATAAAACCAACAATCAAAAATAAAGTATTCATTTTTGTGATTCTGTATATAGTATATACAAAAGAAAAATTAAGTTGTCAAAATTTTTTGGTTAAGTTCATTTGTAGTTCATCTGTACATAGTTAGTTTCCTTTGATTTTATGATATCAAAAAGATAAACAAACTATCCAATTTATATCACATATAATAGGAATGGATGTTTCATGGAATTGATAACATCTTTTTTAACTCTACCATCAACTTCCAATCTTCTTTAGTCAACTCTTCGCGGAAAAATTCTTTGACGGTATCAATGCTTTCACGAGAAATCTTAAATTAAATATATTAAAAATATACAATTAAATATCTGCACATACTGAAATTTTACTTTTGAAAATTAAAGTTATGACAATAATACTACTATTGTAAATTTAATAAAGAAGCTATGGTCTCTAAAAATTTTTTTCCGTAAATTTTTTCAAAACCTTTTTTTATAAAATTTATAGCAATATTTGTTCAATGTTCTTAATATAATTAGTTTATGTTTACTGGATGTGACTGGAACCAAAATTATTTTTAAATTGTGTGTAAAAATATATCTATGCACTATAAGAACCAAAACCATTAAAACCAACAGCAAGTACACTCGATGACAACATATATTGGTTCATGTCTACCAAAATATTATTAAAAATGGAAAATCTTTATAGAGTCGAATTTAACATGTTAATTCAAAACAGACTTCGTAAGAACCCTGTACATCAACATTCAACACATAAAATATAAAAATAATTAGTCACCTTGCTAGTCAACAAGTCTTTGTCATCAAAATGTCTTCCGTACATCTTTGGTGCATCACTTCCTGTTGGATCAATACGAATACAGACCTCCTGACCTTTCTTTGCCTCGTTGACAGTCTTATTGTTGATTTCTATGGAAAAAACTTTCCCTAACTCAAGACAATCCTTGCTAGGAACACATAAAGGTGTTCCCTCACGAAGGATGCCAGCCTCTACTGTTACTCCACAAACAATTGGAGCACGCTTATTAAACACAAAATTGGGCAAAATACGAAGTTTAACGGGAAATATGGCAAGATCTTTATACTTCTCCCGATTAGCCTTGTTCAAGTCATCACTGAAATAAGAACAAAGTTAATATTAATACATTAATAGATTTAATTAAATTTTCAAAAATAAGAAAAACATTATGTTTCATTCCTGACTTTTGGCTCTTAAACAACAATGCATCCGACAAACTTTGTAAGAAGGGAATTTTAAGAGTTATACACTAGGCATATTTTCTAAGGGAATTAATCATAAAATTAATATTGTAACCAACAATACCAACAATATACAAATTATGCCAATTTATAGTGTATAGTATTCTCTAGTGTTTATGTTAGATCATAAATATTTAACAATTACTAATAATATAATTTTAAACATAATAAAACTTACATATAACCCAAAAGGCTGTCATGAAGATGGTAGATAATGTCCGCTGTGAAAATACGAACACCTAAACTGTCTGCAAGTTCCTGGGCCTCACGTTCTACTTTAACGTCAAATGCCAGAATAACAGCCCATTTTGGATCACGTTCAATCATAACAGAGGCTTTCATAATATCACGTTTGTGAATAGGTCCAATATTGATGGCCGAATACTATAAAAAATATTATAATTCAATATTAATTGTGATACATATTAATATAATATTAACCTAAAACAACTGGTATTTGCACACTGGTAATTGCAAACTTACACCGTAATTAATAATATGGAATAAATCTATAGAAACAAATATTCATATTTTAACATTATTTTAAAATACCGGAATTTTTTGAGAGCGCAAAAAAATGAGCAGTGCTTCGAGAGATCCAAGAGTACTGGACTGAACATAAACACCAGAATCAGTTACTTCAATTCCTTTGAGAATCTTGGCCAAACCTTTATTTAGCTCTCCCTAGAATTAAATTATAATCAGAAAAATTTTAGAAATAAAAACTATTAAAATATTGATAAATTATATACCTTAAAATAGAGAATTTCATCTGGATGGTTGGTGGCATGAAGTGGTAATCCAGCTAATGACTTTTCCAGATCCTTGGCGATAATTTTAACACCTTGAGCACCACGAAGCATTTTACAACGGTCATACGAATTCTTCACACGAAGTTCTTTCATTGGTGCAGGTTGTAATAGACCTCGAATTTGTGTGACTATTGGACCTTCTTGTCCGGCTAATATAATTGTTTGCCCTTCACGAAGTGTGCCATTTACAAGAATAACATCAATTGTAGTACCAAGACCATGAATTTCTTTTACCTTGAAAAATAATATTGTTTTCATAATAATATAGTAATTCCTTGTTATTAATTTGTATTATATCGAACTGTCTTATAATCCAAACATGGAATATGTTATCAAAATCAATAAAAATACATACCTCCATAACTGTAGCTTCTAGTTCATCCGTAAAAGACAAACGTTTAGTGAGAAACTTTTCAGCATATTCACACAAATAGGCCATTAAATCTCCCATACCATCCCCACTATGGGCTGAAGTTGGAACCATCGAAATATATTCATTAAGATCCGGATTTTCATAAAATAACTTCACGTTTAATTCTTGCATTGCGAATTCAGCAACAAGCTTAAAAATAAAGAATACATTTTAAAACATATTTTCTATGTATTTATTTAACAACAAAATAGTTAGGTTAATAGTGTAAGAAAAAATCTAAACTACACTATAGTATACGTAAAACAAGCAAAACAATCAGATTAGAACATTTAAACAATGTTACCATAAAAAATAAATTCTATTTATTGATATTTGTATCTATTTATAAAATATTATATTTGCATTTTACAAATTTACAATTATGTTATGCGATATTTTAATAATCTGTTCTCAATATTAAAGCATAATTGTATTTAACATTAACGGAGTATTCCTTAATTAAATTACAAAAAAGTTGTGTACTTGTTTAAGAGTAGAACTATTTATAATATTAATTTTAGAAAATACAGCACCTGACTTATATCAAGGATATTAAATGTTGAACAACGATTATTATTACTTACATGCTTAACTCTGTCATCAAACTCGGCAAACGTTTCTGTTTTTTGATTTTTAAGTGTATCTTTTACGCATACATTTGGACTCGTTTTCCATTGGTACAGTCGGTCAATTTTGTTAAGAGCAACAACAAATGGAGTTTTTCTATCTAGAAGAAGTTTGAGAGATTCGATAGTTTGAGGTTCAAGACCATGCATAATATCGACAACAAGAATTGCTAAATCACACAATGATGAACCACGAGACCGAAGATTACTGTAAAAAAATATAAACATTAAAGAGAGAGACCGATATAACTTATGTTACTACTAAACAACACGTTAATATAAAAAAAATTATGTTGTATAATATGTAGTAGGCAAATATAAATAGGTAATATTGACATAGAATATTATAGGACTGAAATATTTCGTGAATTTTTAATAAACGAGAGAATCTGTCAGTCAGCAAAATATTAAACATCAAAAAATTAAATAGATAAACTCAGGACTCCCACGGGTAAAAAATGTATTTTTAAGGATTTTAGGACATTTTATAGCAAAAATATAGGTAGTTGATTATATTATCAAATATCTATATAAACCACATATTCTATGTAATACACATGGTTATTCAAAAAGAAAAAGCAGATTCCATTGAAACAGATTTATTAAACATAGATATCATTTAGACCTAATAAATATCATGGGCTTTATCAGTAGTCTCAGTATATTGTATGTTAATTGAATGATATATATATATCTGTTAAAACAATCATAAATATTATGGCTTGCGTTTAATTGTTAAAAGTTCAATTTCATCTGTCAATTTCCTTTTTCTCTCGATTCCCATTTCTATTAGAGATCCAGCCTCCCTCACCTTCCCAGAATCCTAGGGCTTTGACAACAATATTTTTTGTAACTTGTCATTGCCCTTTTTGAAAGCTTGTTCTGCCACCACAATCCAGTTTCTTTTGAGCTAATTTAAAAGCAATTGCTTCATGCTGCATCTTGGATTCTTCACATTTTTTTAGTTTTCTTGACCAGCTTCTCTCAGTATTTTTTCTTGGTCTTGCATCTGTTTCTTGGCTTGTAAATCACAGTGATATTGTTGTCGTGATTGTGAAACAGAATCTAGCAACTTACTAGTTATTCGGAATTTCATAATTCCACCTACCTGATTCAACTTGTGTTTCACATGACGCAGAGCTATTATTGTAACTTCATTTAGACTGACTCCATGAATGTCCAAGATAGCTTTGTTTATAGAAAATCCTTGTTCGAGTACAACATTTCCATGAGATAGTGATAAAATACACTTCAGCAAAGCAGAGCTGTTAATTGAGGATATTTCATATTGCCATCATCATTGCTCATCGAAAAGATGTTAGACCAATATGTATCTAATCGAACAGTTGTTGATTTTTCCACATCCATATCAATATCTAACCACGACTGGCTAACTTCTTTCCAATACGATCTTTGAGGAGTTTTGAGAGTGCATTTATCCAGTTCATACCTATCTTTCGGAATGGTTTCGGTTTGGTATTCCTGCCATTGTCTTCTTACTTTATCACAAACATCTTCCACAAGCATCAAAACGAAAAACCTGAAAAATACTTGGCTTAACTACAGAAGTGACTAAGGATAAAAAATACAAAAAATAGAATTTTTAGTACAATTTACTATTTACTAGGACAAATTTATCAAAAAAGCAACAAAACATTTTTTTATAGATTAAACATCGATATAGATTTTTCAAAAGCAAAATTATATAATTTAATCAAAAATCTAAAACACAAACCTGAAAGATTCGTGACCTGGTGTATCAATAATAAGTAATCCAGGAATCTTAATATTCTTCTTTTGAAAAGAATGACACATCTTAGTAGCTTCAAGAATATTTTCAACAGGAACATTTGTCGCACCAATTTGTTGAGTAATACCACCAGCTTCACCATCTTGAACATTAGTCCGTCGAAGTTTGTCGAGAATCTTAGTTTTTCCAGTATCTACGTGACCCAAAACACATACAACGGGAGCTCGCAGAATGTCCTCATTACGATTATTTTCACACTTTTCGTGCAAGACCTGAAGAACAGTTCATTATAATAATTTGGTAAGGGGTGCATCAACATATAATAAAAGGTGTCAGTAGTGTGTCAGCAACAGAAACGCAGAAGCACAAAACTATAGGCATACAGATGAGTATTTTTCAATTATCACGAACTAAGCTAACATTTTATAATGCGTTTTAGCAAATTTTATAATGATATAAACATACCAAAAAAGCATATAAAATGTGTAAGACAATGATCTCACGATTCGTATATCTACATAATATTATTATAACATAATATAACATTTTCTGTAATATAACTTATAGGTATATATGCAGGGTGGTTTAAAAGAAACAACTATTCATAAAAAGTTAAAAGTGAGCATTAATAAATTTATCTAGACCATTTCTAGATAATTAACTGACTGGGACTTCATTGATTGACATTATTATTGTTTATTACCCATTTAATATGTTCTAGAATAGTGTTATGTTTTGACATAATCTTATTCTCTCTCAACTTTATATGAAAGGTTTAGTTTCTTTTGAACTACCTCTTACTCTGCCCTGCCAAATAAACGTAACCCGCCCTTAATTACTTATTTTATATAATTGGCAACCCCGCACGTTTTTTCTAATAGGCAACCCAACCCATTTTTTCAAAATTTTAATCAATTTACGCACATATTACTTACTAATTATTGTTTATTGAAATAATTATTGGTAATAATAAGCTACTTTTCCAATTTAATAATTTTTTTCATTCTTTACTTTACCATATAAATTTCCATAATTTAGAAATAACATTCTAACAAACCAATGAAAAGAAAAAGTAAACATACAAATCCCCCCCCCCCGATTATTATTTTTTAAATTGATGGACCCCCTTCCGATTATTACAACCCCCCCCCCCCCCCAAGATTATTTGGCACGCCAGAGTATATATATATAATAACCAAACGCGTACGTATTAAAATGAGTCGCCTGAATAAGCGCGAGATGTTAAATCTTTTATCTTACTTTTCCAATGTACAAAAGACTGAATAATAGCGAAATGATAATTCCTGAATATGCGCGAGGCCTGAGCCGCATTGTATAGAAGGTTTATAATGGAATTTATTACATTAATATTATATTACAAGATATGAAAACTGAGAACCAAATAAAAATAGGCGGTAAAAGATATATATAACAACAACAGCGAGTACTAGTCTAATGGGCTTAGAATGTTTACAATGCGTAAATTCTTATTTAAGAATTAACTTCTCGCTCTTCAGTTTCATGCTTCGTTCATATTCAAAATTGTGCATTTTCTCTCTTATTCAGTCTCGCGCTTATTCAGCGTCACCATTAAAATTACGCCCAGCACTAGATAAGTTTAACATAGGCCACACCAGCTATGAATATAGAATGAACGATGATATTTATCCATGACTGACGAAGGTTGCCACATGAACTCCAAATCCACAAACATATTTTAAAATGTGGTCCTAACAATAAATGATTTACATCAATACCAGCTTTGTTAATACGAAAAATAAAATAAATTACCCTTAGACGTTCTTTCCCGTTCTCAATTGGGTCAACCTCTTCCTCACTTTCGCTTTCCTCAGATTCTTCTCCACTTTCATCTGTCTCGTCTTCCTCTTCACTTTCTTCTTCTTCGTCAGAAAAAGTAGTTGGCTTCATAGCATCAGTTGACCTTATCTTTACTTCGACTTTTTCAGGTTCTTTCTCTAATTCATCAGCCAATTGTTCCCAATCTTCAGCTTCACTACTTTCATCCTTGTCTGGAGTTTCTACGATATCTTCAGGAGTACTTTCTTTTGCAGATTGTGGTTCCTCCTCTTGTGATATTTTCTTTGTAATTTGTCCCTTATGACGCTTCAGCTTTTCATAACGAGGTTTTTTCTTTTTGTCTTCAGTGGTCTCACCTATTTCTTGCATGTCTAATCCTCGCGCCTCAATCAACTCCTGAATTCTACGTCGATCTTGTTTTTGTTTATCTGTAAGCAACTTACCCTCTTCCTTCAAGCGCAATTTTCGTTCTTTCTCTTTCAGTTTTTTTCTTTCACGACGTTCTTTTTCAATTTTTTCGCGTTCTTCTTTGTCACGAAGAAATTCTTGTCGTTTTAGTTCGGCTTCCTCTTCTTCCCTTTTCATTCGTTCTTCCTCTTCCTTCACTTTGGCCAGGGTTTCTTTCATCTTTGCAATATACTTAGATTTTGCTTTTTCTTTAACATCTTCCTTTTTAACTTCCTCTTTTTTAGCCTTTTTCTTCTTCTTTTTACCATCACCAGTTTCTGCAGAGGCTTCTTCAACCATAGCACTAGTTATGTCTACGATTGGTTTTTCTGTAGAAGTTGTAGTGGTTTCCTTATTAACATCATCTGATAGTTTTGATTTCTCCTGAAGTCGCTTTTGCTTATCTCGCTCTTTCTTTTCTTTCTTTTTCTGAGCTGCAGTTTTTACAGTAGGTTCAACAGTTACCACATTTCCTTCTATAGTATCTGTTGTATCGTCTTCTGGTGGTACAGCATTTACTGTCTTTTTCTTTTTAGACTTTTTTTGTTTCTTTTCATCTTCATCAGAGTATAATGCATCTAGTTCGTCATATTTTGATTCGTTAATAATTAAATCAACACCTACAAATTTGAAAAAAGAAAATTAGCAAAACACATGGCAACGAATCCCACTCATGCTATACAATATAAAATACACAATTAGTACCTTCAGCTCCATCATCAAATAACGATGTTTTCTTCGATGTTCTGTCTATGATGTCATTGTTAGATTTATCCTCCAATCCTGTTAAGGATATAGTAAACAGCATTAATTACTACAATTTTCTTAAATATGCTTTATATTTTTTTAACTAATTTAATAATACAGAAATTCAATATTAAGAAATCCAATAAACAATACTTTGTGATATGTGATTCTTCAGGACCAATTATTTTATACATTTATAACTTTAGTAACAATTGAAGTCTGTAGAATGAGAACCGGCTAACTCACTTTTTGGGCGAATTTGAGTTGTAAGCATTTTCATTACCTAATTTTTTTGTGGTAATTATTTTGGTGAATTAAAAGCGGGTCAGTTTCTTTCTATTCCAGAATTATTTTGCATGAGAACCTGATAACACACTAATTTTGACCACTTATTTGAGTGAAAACAGACTTCCATTATTTGGGAATTTAAGCTCAGAATTTACACAAATAGTTTCACGAGGTAAGCTTTGTTATCCGAAAGGAGATTTGTTTCAGTTTTTAAGAATGTGTTTTTACCTTTTGGAATTTTGACCGATTTATTTGTTGTTCATATATTGGTAAATTGATCCATTATATGTATTTATCTTTACCTATTAAACAGAAAGACGGTGTGATATTCACATGCCAGTTATTCTGAAAACCATAGTCGATTATTAAAGGAATAACTAAGAACGAGACAATAAATGAACCTCCGCAGTTGGTTCTTGAAGAGCTTAAATTGAGAAAACTACAAACGTCATTATTTATTTACATTTCTTGAACATATTAGTTTGTTTTTCAGTGTACATAAATATTTTAGAAAGCTTTATTGTATTTGTCTAAACACATTTATTCGAATTTTTATTATTTACATTTATTTTACTTCTTGTATTAATTAGCACACCACTTTTTGTATATATGTAATTACAATTATTAATTGTTACTGATTATTTGTATTATATGCATCATAGTATATAGAGGATCAATATTATATTATGTATTTTAAAATTAATTGACATGTATTATTTTATCTGACTTATGTAATATAGAATGCATTTTCATTGTTTTTTTATCACAAACATAAAATATTTGTACATATGTATAGTGAATAATTGATTTGATTATCGTTTGAAGTTATTCTCTATACATATATTCATATTTTTCTTTAAATTAGTATTATAAGATTATGAAAAATCAGACCGCGTTAAAAATTATCCAAAAATTGTTAGCCAAAAAATCGGGAGTTTCATGTCATTATATAGTTAAGTATGTCCCTGATACAAACCCTTCTATACGACATTAACGTCAGAAACTGGTGTCCAAATTGAGGATGAGAATTACTGACTATTGAGTGTCAACTTTTTTGAGTTGCCTTGTTGTAACCACATATTATACTAATTTTTTTATTATAATACATAATTTATAAAACATAGATTAATTTCTTTTTGTTATTTTTATTAAAAGAAAGAATTAGATAATTTAATTGGTTCTCAGTAATAATCCACACTAATAAAGTGTAATATTAGATTAGGCTAGGTTAGAAAAATCGATATTTTCTGGACACTGGCACTTGCGGTAAATAGCTGTAAGATGTATCACATGAATTAAATCACAATGATAGTAAAAAGGGCAAATCACATAAACAAAATGTGGAAGAAATCAAAATCTTTTTAGATTCTTGAAATATGTAAAAATGAGAGTTAGCCGGTTCTCATACTACAGGCTTCAATTAATGCTTAGCATACTTAACAGACTTTGGTAAATAATTGAAACAAAATTCGGAATTTTATTGTATATAAAAATAACAAGGTCACTGACCATGATCTCCATTCTTCTCTATCCCTTTTCCCCCCTTTTTCTTCGATCGTTTGCCTTTCTTATCCTCATCAGATGCATACAAGGAATCTATCTGATCCAATTTTTCCTGATCTATGTCCATCGTAATAACTAAAATAAACAAATAAATAAAATTACCAAATACTTTCAAAATTTACTAATTGTTTAAAATATAGTTTTCATCTTTCATTTTTAAAATGAAGTTTATAATGCAATACAGATAACAAAACACGAATGTTTGTGTTTAGATTTATTTTTTTAAATTACAGAAATAGTTAATCCTAATTAATCTATGTTGATAATTCCTTGACAAAGAAAAAGTTATTGTATCATTTATTCTTATATTTCAAAACAAAATTGAACAATTCAGTTAACATATAAATAATATTATAAAATCACATTATATTTATTATCTAACATTTATAATTATATTGTATATATCATCATATCACTATACAGGGGTGGGTATAAGTTACCAGTATATTACCTGTTGAATATTACCTATGCTGTATATTTGGAATTTCCAATTGTATTACTAGGAATTTATTCTTGGAATTACCCACGCTGTATATTTGGAATTTCCAATTGCATTATGCAGACTTTATGTAGGCTGTCATTGATTTTTTCCTGTTGTTTAACCTTTTAACGATTTTAGATTTTCAAAACGTGTTATCTGCATTTCTATTTGCTGAAAATTTTAAAATATTTGTGACGTTGATAGTTTCGGGAATTTCAAGTTGAGGGAAACCCCTACAGCCTAATTTAAAATTATATACAATATGTGGGCGTTCACACAGCCGATGAATAATCAAATATTGAGAAATTTAG
>JAUZNC010038324.1:31155-59007 GCA_034780395.1 Vannuccia rotundouncinata | reverse complement strand
AGAAGCCAGATAGGTCACGTGAATCTCTCGACCAATCAGAAGACGAATTGGTTGGAATACACTCCTCTCCTACTACTCACCCCCTTGTGCACGAAATTTAAGAATATAAAGCATTATGTTTGCTGTACTGTTGGAATCCCAATTCTATACCAAGGTTATATACAATATTAGGTTACTTTTTAAGAAAATTCCTATTTCTTATAAAATAAAATATTTGTTGTATAATATGATTTTGAATATTTATATAACTGACTTCTTCACAATAAATCAAAAAATGGGCACATATAAACGTCATATCAATATATTTTCATATGCTTTCGAATATTGGTATTAGACTCAATTTTGTGTCAATTTTCGCTCAAACATGGATTTATAATTGAAAACCAATATTCAAAAGTATCTGGGAATAAAATTAAATGGGATATATTTAAAAAAAATTTTTCAATATGACGAAATCAGTTAATTGTTCAAAATCGCATACAACATAAAATTTTAAAACCTAATTTAAACCATTTATTTCATAAGAAATAGAAATTTTCTTGTAATGTAACCTCCCGTTGTATAAATATTCCAATTACGACGTTTGCCGTCCAAGTATCTATTATGTACTTGTCTCATCTTAGTAAGTCATAGACATACGAATACTTTTTATTGTTTGATAATTTGGTTAAAATAGATGTCATGAGTTATGAAATAAATTATAAAGTTAGTATAATGTACAAGGTATATAATGTATAAGGTAGAATTTTTTGATGGCAGTTTATCGAACTACTTTGCATAATTCATCGTTATATTTTTGGAGTGCAGAACATTACAGATATTGAATTTAAAATACTTCGATTTTATAATCATCAAATGTGTCCAATTTTTTAAACTATTACCATAATGCATAATTATATGTTTTATATATAAAATATCGATTGACTAACTCATCCAAATAAAACGGCTTCATTGTTATTATAGTAAAGCGTAGTTGACGTAGTATATATTCTCAACTATTAAAATAAATGTAAACCTGTGACTATAGCTCACAAATATCGCACAATGGAAGGGTCAAGTCATTTTAGTCAAAATAATATAGAACGAGCGACAGGAACCCTCACTCTATGCTAAAAAACTGGAAACTGTTTTAATCTATATATATATATATACATCTATAATATATCACTCCAGCGTGCAATAATAATTAGAATGCCTTATTGCACGAAAGCTTGAGTTTTACAATTATCGATTACACGAGAGTAAGCGAGTTCGATAATTGTAAAACGAAGGCTTTCGTTCAATTAATTGAATATATATATATTTATCATAAAATATAACAATTCTAAGATTTTTATATTTGTTTTAATATATGTAAAACATTTTTTGTTGAATAAAAAGGGAAAAATTGTTAAGCAACATATATAACTCTTTAATCACAAAAGATTAATATTAGAGTACTGATAATTAAGGTTAATAATAAAAACAGAATAATACAGTTCATTTTTTTGGTGAAAATACTAAAAACGCAATTACTACAGGAAGCACCCGAAAATAATGAAATGTTGTCGTATTTCGATCCAACTTCCGTTAACACACGATCAATGTCTGATGATTTCATGAATTCTGATGACTGCAAATCAAAATTTGTGTATATTTCAAAAAATCATGAGTTTATATTTTCCCAAAAAATGTGTTTGTAACTAATATTTGTATTTTATAAAAAAATAATGTATATCTGATGGAATTTGCAGTGTATATTTTTACCAAAATTGTAAAATGTGTACATACACATAATTTGTGTATGAGTGGCCACCCTGTCTATATTCTCCATAGAAAACTACTGATTGTGACTTGTCATTATAGTTATAGTCCGGCAGCTAGCACCCTCCACATACAAGGAACGAGATACCAACATTGACCCCTATCGATTGTAGATAATGGTGTCAAACATTCCCAAAATGGACGTCTGCCGGTCTTGGAAGGGTTGGTTTGGACCAGAGATTTTTTTGTTTTCCCATATTAAAGAATAGGAATATTTATACAATAGGAGGTAACATTAACAAAAAAATGCCAATTTCTTATAAAAAAAGGTTTAAATAGGTTTCAAAAAGCTCTGTTGTATATGATCATGAACATATTATTGATTTCTTTATATTAATTAAAACAAAAAATAAACTCCTACATGTTTTATTATATGAATATTATTGGTATTAGATCCCCTTTATCGAAAATTCACACAAGATTGTATTATTCATAATAAAATATTCAAACAAATGAGAACGGACGAATTTTAATATGATAACAATTGCATGTATTGTATTTTGTAATATAAAAAGCTGATCCGAAAAATATAGAACATAATTTCAACTCTTGACAAGAGAAAATGTCAAAAGATGCTCAATGATCAAGAACTTATCATCCCAGGTACAGAAAATCAAATCTAAAGAGATAAGAAGTTACAATTATTTCGCTGAAATATTCAAAATAATTATAAACTAGTAACATGCACAAAATAATATTAATATTTTTTGTACCAAAAAGGACACTTTTAACAGATTTGTCCTTAGATATCTGAATATATTACATATAATACATATATAAATAAATATACGTACAGAACGATTATCACTTTGATGAAGTGTGAAAGTAACAAGACGAAATAAAAATGAATACTAAGGATAAAAACAAATTGGAAGTTTCAGTAATTATATGCAGACATAAAAATATTTAACTTAACTCTCAGGAAACAATCGACACGCATTAAAGAAAATACATTCTTTTGTTCTGCTCAGGATTGATAATGATTCTTTTGGATGTGCCAATATCTTCCATGGTGATATTTGAATAAGTAGAAGACATTCCAGTTGCTCCGCTGGCAACAGAACCACTATCAGAGCCTTCATCCTCCCCCAGCCAAGCACGAGCTCTAAAGGCCGCCAAGTGAGAATAATACGTGGGGGCAGGATAAGAGACGCTTCGAGCACACCTCATGTACACATGACACAGGTAGAATGTAAACTTTTGAAGATCATCAGAGCCCCAATTATTGTCGTCCCAAAGTACGTGATAATGAGCTGCTTTTGAGGTTCCCTGTCAATACAAAGACAAGAGAGATAAAGATCATAAAGAAGTTTCAACCGTAAAGATGAATAAAATTAAATCTTACTTGAATTCCTTCATGAGAGCACAAATAGAAGTCAAACTCTCTCGGATGAACAATATCTGTGTCAACCACAACACCAGGAGGTATATTTCCGGACTTCCCTTTACCATCCCTCCTAGATTGAACGGAATTAAAAGTATAAATTTAGTTATGGTTGAATAGGCATCATTTATGAGAGATAATTACTAACGCGTTGTCAACAAAGAGACGAATATTGTGCCTCTTCTGAACCACAATGAATGTGATACCAGGCCGATAATCCTCTCCTCCAAGTTCATGACAGGCTCTTTGAATTGCCACCATTTCGTGTTCTAGCACCTTTCCAAACTGTCCCTCAGACACGCCATCCCGATAGAAGATAAGGCTAACTGGTTTTTGACCATTGTTATGTCTGAAGAAGGACTATACAAAACACAGGACTGTAAGTAGAACTGTACAACACAAAACGACAACATCGGTAAAGTACTAGATGTCTTACCAATAAAAGAATTTTAACACAATCCTTGAGATCTTCAATGATTTCTTTGATTTGATTGGATTCTGGACCCTCACGACTTGCTTGTTGCAACACGACTGTCTCATATTCAAGCATAAAAGGGTCCAAGCTACCGACGACAGCTGCAATTGATTTTCGGATCCTTTGTGATCCAGTGGGGGAAGGGTGTGTGACGTCAGCCCCAAATATCATTGACACCTCATTGATAGGTTTATTCGGATGACTATCTGCACGGAGACTATCGATCTTCCAGTTTATACCGCCCAACTTACCATTGACCTTGAGCAGTAGATTGCCTAATAGACAAAATAATAAATAAACAATTTGAACTGAATAACAGAGGGTTGTTATGAGATTAAATAGTAGCATTTATTTTAATTTATAGCTTTATAAAATAAAATAATCTGAGATTTGTAGTAAAATTCACGATATTTTCAATAAGTAAATAAATGTGAAAAAACGTATTACAATTGACAATTTAATGAATGTCTGACCCCATAATTGCTGCAAGCCTCTTGTATTTTCTAAGTTTTTATATTTGATACACTGAGTGACAACTCCATGCCAAAGATCACCGCAACGTTTAACGGTCGAGTAGACTTGTTCGTCGAAGTTAAGCACGAAAAATATCAGAGTGAACTGCAATTAAAACAATCTAAAGGTAGTATAAGGACACCAAACAATAAATCAGATCAAACTGAAACCAACACCCAACTAGTAACGACACAATGGATCAAGAAATGTATAAAGGCGTCTTCAACAAATAGTCTGGTTTTAACATCAACAGTCTTATGAATATTTAACAATAACAGTCTCGAAATAGACTCAATTAGAAATTCCAGCCACTTTGCTATATAGGTAGCAAAACATGAGTTTGTTGGGATATCGGTGATATATTTAACTACTAAAGACACAAGCACAAAAATAAGTAAAACATCGCTTTTTAAAATGTGTATGATAAGGTTACTGAAATATGGAATGTAAAATAGAACAAATTTTAAACAGAAAAAAGAACATTCCATATAGCTCTGTGTGAACCATCAAACAGATAATATTATCTAACTTATTCTGAACTCTTTGCTAAATATGGAAAAATAATGGAGATTATAAATTAATAATAAACTTTTAGTAATTTTTATAAATTCCAAGACTTTTTCAAGACCCCGAAATGGAATTGATTTTTGCAATTCCAAGACTTCTCCAGTTTTCAAGACTGAGAGTATTACTCTAAATTACTAAAAAATACATTTTTGAACTGCAGACGTATTCTCAACGGTTAGAAATAAGTTATTTACCTTCTTGTTAACAAGATCTGGGAATCTTTTTTCCAATTGAGACGGTTCCATTTGATCATAAAAAGGTTCGGGTTCAAATTGTATCCCAAACTTTTGTGCTGCTTGAGGAAATTCATTCTGGAGAGCAAACAATGGTGCTTCCCCACTCTGATAAAATATGTAAGAAAGAAAAATCATTTCAAATATCCGCTGCTGAATATAATTTTCTATTTTCTTATGAATAATTTGAAATCTTACTCGACCCGGGCGACCTAGACAGATAATTGCCCATTTTACAGATTTTGCGTAAGGTTTAAAAAAAGAATTAGTTCGCCAGCTGCCACCACCAAGATCCTGTTTCTGCCTTCCAAAGTCACCTTTCGGAGGTTGTAATAATCTTCCGGTAATGTTTGACATGTTGGGGTTCACATTGATAAGCCATTGATTGAAAAAATTTCGAACCCTGGAAAAGAAATTATTTTAAAATATCAAAAATATGAAAATGTATACATATACAAATTTAAGGAAACGTATTTTAAAAAAGTAAATTTTTAAAGTAGTGTTTGACACAGACATGATGAGAACACTGACAAAGGTATATAACAATTCAAAACAATTATATAGCACAACGCACACTTTATCATTGTATATCTCCTTCATAAAGTTCTCAATATTTTGCCGTCTTTGGAAGGCTGGAATAGCAGCATATCGAATTACTTCCTGTATAATTTGAGCGTTCTTTGTAGGCGCTGGTTGATATGGAAGAAGAGTACAGCACTCAATCGGAATGAAAGTTTTCTTATCTTTAGCCACCTATAATCGGAAATGTACACGTTAGAATATAGACAAAAATGCACTCAACTTGTCAAAATGTATACCTTCAGGCAGGGCCAATCTGGTTTTGTAAGGTTAATATGATAGGTTTCCTTAAAATATTGGGCCACAGATTTACGAAGGTCGGGAATCATCTCTTTTCCGGCACTCTCTCGCGACATTCCAAAAATTGTGAATTTTCTAGAGTAGGGTTTTCCTGAAATAAATTAAGAATAATAATGAAATTTTAAAAACATACAAAAAACAAAATGTATAATAACAGTAAAATAAAAACACTGTAAAAGTAACCGTTATTAATATGAATACAAGCCTAAGATCTAGAAACGAAGAATAATAACAGCGGTTAATTTTACAGTGGTTTTATTCAATTGTTCTTTTATCATATATTTTGTATTTTATTGCATATTTATATTTGTGCTTCTCAATTTAGCAGCCTTACCAGATGAACTTTTGAAGTGATTGGCTTCAACTCGAAGCATTTTAATTGCTTTTTCCACTCTTTTCCTGTCTGCATCTCTTTTCATATCACCTCGTTGTCCAAGAAGATTGGAGATTAATTGAACCATGGGTTGGGCTTTATAGAGAGCCACTTGAGTCTAAAGGAAGATTTAATTTGTTTAAAACATGGGATACCAAGTAAAATTTGAACACTACGAATGTTAATTGTAATTTAAACTATTGAATAAAAGATTTCTTCAGTTTTACCTTGTCAATATTGAGTACAACGCCCCAACGTTGTGGTCGCACACTCATAAAATAACCCTCGTGCACAACATAAGGTCCACATCTCAAACCATCTTTGTTCCGAGGTTCACTTTCAAAAAAGGCCCGGCGACCGATAGGTATCATACCTCGGGATTGCATAATACCTCGCATTAGAGTGTCGTAGGCACGAATTGGTTCCTTATAACAATAAAAAGATTACGTCCATGTTATATACCCTAACTATCGGCAATAGAAAAATTTTAATATAACAGTGTTAAAATACACGATACACCATCAAATGGTCAAGAATTTGTATTAATCAAATTTAGTGAACCACCTTTAAAAGATGAGGTGGTTCATCAAGACAATGCTAGTTTTTATAATCCTCACCTGAGGCATATCTGTTGTTGATCCACGACCATTTATGTCCACATAATTGAGCAGATCTGTTGTGTTACAATCTGTACCAACTTGCTTCAACTCCAGAGTATGGATCACTATATCCGAATCCTCATCCTTTGCTGGGTCCTTATGCTCATAAGGGATGCGACGAGGTTCAACAGAGATACCCGGAAGAAGACGGATGGTGAATATGCACGCATTGCCGTCATATACAGAAGTATCACCAAATCTTGGAAGAACAAGAGCACAAAAAGAAAATCAAAAAGGTTTTTTCTAAAATAAAATCACATGAATAAATTTTGACGATCAGGAAATCTTACTTAGCAGCTTGTTTTATAAGAAAACCATTGACAATTTCTCGGCGCTTTGCCTTATTGTCCGTCTGACGTGATCCTATATCTTTGTTCGATTTTTTTTCTACAGACTTTAGAAATTTAATATCGTACATATAGATCAATTTATTTGGGGGAATTTTCATTCGAAAACAATTAACCAAGAGTACAATTGCGCGTCCAGCTTTGCCTCCTTTATCGGGTCGATCGGGTGGCTTGTACCGACATTTATCAGATGGTCTTAAAACCATACTGGAACAAAAATAATATTTGAAGTTACCGATCACTTAAATCAATTTACCACAAGTCTTTAAATAGTTGTAGAGTTTATATGCAAATACAAAATATGGTTAAATTATGGAATATATTTGAATAAAATGAAAAATCTGAATAATTTTTAAAACGCATTTTAATCCTTGCCAATTATATAATTGTACAAATAATTAGATATCGACAAAACATACCTTTGCTCAATTTGTTTAGCTAACGCATTTGTGTCTTCAGTTATTCGTCTAAAACCAAAAACATATTTTAAACAATCTCAAATATAAAAAATTGTAAACTCAAAATTATTACGAAGGTGGTTTCTCCGGTTTTGGCTTTGTATATTCATCTCCAGCAGTTTTGGGAGTTTCTGGTCTACTAGTACCACTGGAAAGTCGCTGGGAATCTTCTGATTGAATTGATTCACGTCTTGATGAATTTTCATGACTAAAAGATCCACTCTGACTGTGTGGACGACTTCCATATCCACCACCTGTTACTGGTTGATTATCTTGACCTGGTTGTCCTTTAACTTGACCTGGTTGTCCTCTACCTTGACCTTCATGTCCACGACCTTGACTAGGTTGTCCACGACCCTCATTCCCAGGACCTTGACGTCCATGATCTTGACTTTTATGTCCTCTGCCTTGACCTGGTGGTCCTCTGTCTTGCCCTGGCTGTCCTCTGCCTTGACCTTCACCATGTTGTCCTCTACCTTGACCTGGTTGTCCATGACCTTCACCATGTTGTCCTCTACCTTGACCTGGTTGTCCATGACCTTCGCTGGGTTGTCCTCTACCTTGACCTGATTGTCCTCTACCTTGACCTGGTTGTCCATGACCTTCACCATGTTGTCCTCTACCTTGACGTCCTCTACCTTGACCTGGTTGTCCATGACCTTCGCTGGGTTGTCCTCTACCTTGACCTGGTTGTCCTCTACCTTCACCAGGTTGTCCTCTACCTTGACCTTGTTGTCCTCTACCTTGACCTGGTTGTCCTCTACCTTGACCTGGTTGTCCTCTACCTTGACCTGGTTGTCCTCTACCTTGACCTGGTTGTACATGACCTTCACCAGGTTGTCCTCGACTCTCCTGTGCACTTACAACATGACTTCCTTCATTAGGTGCACCCCTATAAATATATTTTGAATTTAGTAACTTTGTTTATTAATTGAAGGTTAATAAAAATTAACAAACATACTCTTGTACTTGCTGAGTTGGCTTTTTCTTTTTTCCCATATTCTCCTAAAAAATATGAAAAGAATAAAAAAATTATTTACTTTATAAATGGTTTATATGGATAAATGGTTAAATGGTTAAATGGATTATATAATGGAGTACAAGTATTTATATTTTACTGAAAAAAAATGCTTACACATTAAATTCCTACTATTGACAATAATGGTATCTGTGTCAATATAATAAACCAAATTATTTCATAAGTTCAATTTCAGAATAATTTCATAAAATTTAAATTAATGATGTATTTTATTTCTTAATGTGTTTCTAAGATTACAATTATTTCAAAATTAAATAACATTTAGTTAGAACAATTTAATTTTCCACTTCCATTTGTATACAAATTCTATACACATAGTCTAAATTGATTTTCCCAATAAAATATTGACACAGATAAGATAAAATGCCCAAATATCCCATAAAATTTAGACAGTCAATAATTTGAATTTAAAAACATTTAAAAAAATGTAATTAAAATGACTTTTTAAATTAATTTTAAGGTATGTAACACTTGTCACCTGTATTGTATACAGATTTAAAATCAATAAAACAAAAGACAAACATTCATTATTATTTAATATTTTCTCATTATATCAGACAATCATTAACAAACATACATATCAAATGATTCATCGACAAATATAGATTAACAATAATTATTATGTATTAAATTTATGCAATGTATTAAAAAGGAAATTCTTATAATTCCATATATATATTTCTATATAAAGGATTAATATGTTGTTATATTATCCTTACATTTGATTATTAATTTTCGAGTAAACATTTATTTATCTTAACTGCTATCTATACCTACAATATTCATATATTAAAAAACGTAGGTTTGTAGAAGCAATTTAAAGACTCAATTAAAATTCCAGCAGTTTCTTTGGTAGCAAAAACATGAGAATGTATTGATTTAGATGTATATTTAAATATTATACTAAATCAACAAGCACAAAAGAAAACCTACAGTAAATATAAAGTAATAAAAAATTGCTCAGTGTACTGAAATATGGAAACCAAATAATGAAAATATGAAATAAAATAATTCCATATTGTTTGGGACCATATAACTGATAATGTATATGTATTATAAATTTAACATAAATGTATAACACTTTTCAAAGAATTTTGTTTTCTATGACCTGTATGAACCCAAAGAAAAAACTTTTTCATTTTTTGGAAAGTTTTTCAAAATAAATGATACAATATTACATATAAGTGATTTATTTATAGCAATAAATGTCAAATTATATATTCAATGAATCTATAAAACATTAGAAGGAATATTATAAGATATATCAGACATATTAAACTGTTGCAAGTGTTCATTGTATTCATTTGTTGTATTCATTTCCCTCAATAATATACATACTATCAGGTAAAATGTTAAACATACCACCTATTTAGTTTCAATAATAGTAGGTTTTTTTCATTGTTTTGTATGACTGGCATTTTGTATAATTGGTGTATCTCGATTTTAGAAAATTATTACTTTAAATTACTAATAAATCAATTATTGCCTACTGTGGGAGCACAAAAATGAATACAAGTAAATTGTTTGTTTTGTGCTCTTAAAGTAGTGAGAAGTTCATTACCTCTCATAATTATTGATTTAACAATAGTGCTAGCTAAATGCCTCCTACATGGATTCTCTCCTAAATGCTAAATAATGCAGCCTACATAAATTTTAACTGCTGCATCACAATATAAATATTACCAAGCCACTAATTGATTGTTATTATCCACTTGGTCCTCTCTTGAAATACATTAATAAATGTATGTACTATTTATAGACATTTAAATGAGTTTTTTGTAATATGGGGTTCAAGTGATAGTCATAGAAATGTTAAACAGATTTTTTCATGTGTTTCTAAACTTTTGACTGGGATTGTATTCCAGCTACTCTTTGTATTAATTATATTATAAAAACTACATGTTATACAATCAATATTGTTTAAATTTTTTGCATGAAATTATTGTTTGATAATAATAGACACATTTATTGGACTTAATGTGGACGTTTGGTGGAGGGAAAAATGGTGGACAGGAGGAACAGTTAGGTGCATAAAAAATGAGTTTGTTTATGTTCAGTTTGCTGAATTCTCATATGGGAAAAAATGGTGAAGAAAGCTCCAGACATACAACATAAAGAACATTTTTCAGTAAGTAAAGTTATGTTGCTACAATAAACTATACTGTAATATATAGTTTATTTATTTCTTCCTTCATTACCACTCTCTTCTAAATAAAGTTACTATAAAGTTCTGTTCTTAATTACACAAAAATTCCAATTAGCAGCTCTGCATTCCCTCTTCAACTTCTATTCCTACACCTATCTTTTATCCTTTTTTCTTTCTTAAGTAACACATACCTATGTCGTTACAACTTTCCAGTCTATTGGCACATCCAGTAGTTGCTCTTTTTATAATGCAAATTGTACCTACAACATTATTGAAGTACTTATACATTAGAAATTTTTTTTTATTAAAATTTTGTTTTGATTTATAGAGCCACCCATACGAATTTACTCTACCTGTCAACCCATCTACTATACCAGTTGGCCCATCTACTGTACCAGTTGAGCCATCTACTATACCAGTTGACCCTACTACTATACCAGTCAACTCTTCTACTATACTGGTCTACATATCCCCTGTACCAGTCAACCCATCTACTATACCAGTTGGCCCATCTACTGTACCAGTTGACCCATCTACTATACCAGTTGACCCTACTACTATACCAGTCAACTCTTCTACTATACCGGTCAACATATCCCCTGTACCAGTCAACCCATCTACTATACCAGTTGGCCCATCTACTATACCAGTTGACCCTACTACTATACCAGTCAACTCTTCTACTATACCGGTCAACATATCCCCTGTACCAGTCAACCCATCTACTATACCAGTCAACCCATCTACTATACTAGTCGACCCATCTACTGTACCAGTCAACCCATCTACTGTACCAGTGGACCCTTCTACTGAACCAGTCAACCCACTAACTATACCAGTTGACCCTTCTTCAGTACCAGTAAACCCTACTTCTGTACCAGTCAACCCTTCTACTGTAACTAATAATAATGAAGAAAATCTAGACAATGATGAACAATTAGATAATTCAGACAATGATCTGACTACTAGCCACCTGAAAAGTGTTTATGTGTATTGAGGAAATTTATATAGTGTGTTCTGACTGTATGGTGGGTCTCTGTTGGGATCACAGGAACTCAAGTTGTGACAAACACAATCATCAATTTAGAGAGATCTATGAAGATGAACACATAAGTTTGATAAGGAATGTGCCTGAGATTTCTATAGAGAATCTAGAAAACAATGCTGGTAAAGCACTTGAAGGCACACATTTAAGAAATATGTTTAAGGATTATAAAGAAGGCCAACATCAAGGAAGAGAATGTCTGATAAAATTCAATGGAAGCAGAATAAGGCAAAAATGAAGTGAGCAGGAGGACAAGAGTATTTAAGCAGAAGTGGTAAAGTTATTCCAACCAAGAATTTAAGCATTATTGGTACTCTAAAATAAACTATTAATCGCAAATAGTTGAGCTTTAACCTCAGTGAAGGAAAAATTTTGATTTGTATAAAAAGAAGAAAGAAAAATCAGAAAATGTACCAATGGTGAAGGAATGGAAATACAAGGATATTTTTAGAATCTGCTACAATCTTGGGTTTGGTACACCACAAAATGATTCATGTGCCACATGTGACAGTCTCAGTGCTCTTGAAGAGGTCGTCAAAGGATCTGATCATGAAAAGGCTTATATGATGGCCTTCCATGAGATGACAATGAACAAGGAGAGAGCTAAGGAAAATGATGGAGTACTTTTCATTACATTTGATTTGGAAAAACCCAACCATTACCATGGATTTCAACATCACATACCTTTTACACTCAACAACTTTGGTTATATAATCTGATTATGCATGCAGCAAACAAAGACAATGAAATTATGTATATATGAAATTTTATATATTTATGGCTAGAGAATGAAGGATGTAGAGAGCAGTGAAAGTTGGAAATTCCATTTTAACTTTTCTCAGAATGGAGAAATGGACACAGGTGGAGAATTAATCATGTTATCAAATATATGTGGAGGGCAAAACAAAAACTTTTTCATTCTTTGTGCTTGGTAACTACTTATTTTATGTGGAATGTTTTTATGATAACACATAAGTTTCCTGTTTAGGGGCATTATTTTAATGACAGTGACCAAGATGCAGGAAAGGTTGAAGTGGCCTTAAAGAAAGCCTGCAACATCTTTGATAAAGCCAGATATTATGATTTGATAGTATGAGAGAAACGAACCAACCCTTTTATTGTAACAGAGATGAATGGAAAATGTTAGGCCATAAAGCAGTTACCGCAGATTCTCAACCTTGTAGAGTTAACAATAAAGAATGATGCAGGAGACCAAATCCTTTTCAACAAAAAAAATTATAACAGAATCAAGTTAGAGAATTTGGAGCTTACTTTTACAAGCAATCATTTTAAGATGACAAACCTTGGAAAAAGGTTAGTCTATTGAAGAGAGGCATTAATACTCCTCAACAAGCCCCAGCTGTTCCAAGACTTCCAGCTTTTTAACTTCTTCTGGACCTGCCAAAGCTGGCAGATATACAAAAATTAATGCCCTATTACCTATATTCCTCCAAAATACAAACCCTCCTATATGGATTTAATGGCAGAAACTGGTGTTGAAAGTGAAGATGAGAATAATATTGACTATTGATAAACCACTTATTATATCTTTTTGTTCTATTGACTTGTTGTAACCACATATAATACTATATTTTGTTATTATAATACAATTTGTAAAACATAGATTTATTACTTTTAGTTCATTTTATTAAAAGAAAGACTAGATAATTTAGTTGGTTCTCACTAATGATCCATAATTATATAGTAAAATTTTTTGAATGATAACTGGCTAAGTTAGTAAAATCAATATTTTCTGGACACCAGGATTTGACTAATTTGACTAAATAATAACTATAAGATGATGTATCACATGAATTCTATTTGTATGTATCGTAGAATGATAGAGTAATAAGGACAAAACAAATAAACAAAAATGAGGTATTAATTAAAATCTTTGAGATTGATTTCTGAAATATGTATAAAATAGAGTTAGCTGGTTCACACTCTATACAGGCTTCAATTGTGACAAATTGGGTTGTTAAGTTTTGATAAGTGGTTGGTTTTGATAAACCTTATGAGTTACAAATCAAGGACCAATATGTTTAAGCTTTTGATCTGCAGACAAAGCCCAATTTTGGATATAAATAAATTAGAATTCGCCTAAAATCATGGGTGATTGTGAGGTAAGTAGAATTGAATACCCACTATGATAATTGTAATATATATACGCTTTAATACATACAATTTTATTGCAAAAGAACCGGCAATTTTTATAATATAGAAATAATGCTCACCTAACATAGACAATAAAAAATTGAATAAACAAATTATATATCTAAATTCTTGGAATTTTCAATTATATACCAGTGTACGAAACTACCTAAGGAAAATCCAAATAATCTAAAATTATACTATTAATATAGTAAAACAAACACTTTTATTATCATTTTTAAGCATATCAATGTTTTTAAATAATTATGTGAATAGTTAATAGAAATCATTTTTTTAAATAATTTATATAATATGTATTAAAAAAATAAATATATAAATAAATTATAATTAAGGAGAATTGAAGTATACACACGAAAGGCATTTATCAATTTTTAATGAAAAATGTCGGAGATTTTATTACATGCCGACCTCCAATTTCTAAATGTTAGTGTTAATATTTTACAATATACCAATAATATACCATTTACATATAGAAGGTGTTTTTATTGGATATAGTAGATAATATTTTTATATACATGATTATTGATAGTTTCAAATTATATGTTTAATAAACAAGTAAAATAGAGTATAATTATAACAAAATGTATGTCTTTGTGATCGTTATAGAATTTTTGTATTTTGAGATTTTAAAATTTTTGGTAATGCAATTATTTATGAAACAAAATGTATTTAGCACAGGCAAAAACCTTTAACTATATTATATAAATACAATTTTACAATTTATTTTATTACAATTATTAGATTGATCTAAATTTTATTTGGGTCATTAGATTTATTTGGCATCACTTTTCAGATTCCGTATCTGGTATTATAGACATTCTTACAGCATCGAATTTGCTCCGGCGAAAGTAAAGGTTACATATATATTTATTTAAGGTCATGGTGCGCCGTAAAAGACAATGAATTATGATATAGCGGAATATATATATACCTATTCTGAATAAATACGTTATAATATATTTTGTTATAATATTTAGTTCGCGATCATTTAACTTGAATATGCTTTTAAGTTTTTTTAGAATGTATCAATATGTTATTTCTAAACAAGCTATGTTCTTTTTCCAAACTTTTGAATGAAATAATAAATATTACATAATAACATTAACATATATATATATTAACTTTCAGCTCGGATCATATAGACATTTCATTAAAAAATAGTTTGCTAATATAAGAGGTGATAATATCCTTGACCTTATTTTCTCATCAATTCCGTCGAAGATCATGAGCACGGAAATCGCGGATCCTTTCTCCGTGCTGTGCGATCACTACAGCATTGATATCAACGTATCGTTGTCTACCAAGTCTAGTATTAATACTTTCAAAGAAATAAAACAATTCAAAAAGGCTACCTATGTAGATATGTGTAATTATCTTTCTACTATATTGACTGGTCTTCCAAACTTGCATACTCTTACACGGTTAAAGCAATCTGGTAAGAGATAAAAAATGTTCTTGATTATTTCATTGATCGCTATGTCTCGTCAATTCGTCTTAAACAGCGCGGGAATGTTTTTCCATCAATTATTCGTAAATCTGCATCCAAAAAACTGTCTATTTGGAAAAAATATTAAAAAAATAAAACTGATCCTAGATTGAAAAAGAAATATATTGATTGCTGCAAAGAATATGAACTGGCAATTATTAATAATAACATTTTCTCTGAAAAACAACTTATCTTAAACAATAATAAAACTAAGTTTTAAATTTCGTTAACAAGAAAATCAATTCATCTTTTTCTATTCCACCCCTTCGCGATTCTAACAATATACTTATTACTGATAATAAGGACAAAGCGAACCTCCTCAACAATATTTTCGCATCAGTCTTCACCCAAGAGAACAATCTGGTTCCAACTTTTGATCGCCGAGTCATACCTGAAACCTCAATTGATATTGTTCTTTTCCCTCTTCATGAAGTTAAATGTCGTCTACAGAGGTTACCAGCGAAAACGTCTAGAACCCTAGATGGGTATCCGGCGATACTTTACAAAAACATCGCTGAATTAATCGCATCTCCATTGAGCACTCTTTTCGAGAAATCCATGAACTCAGGCATTCTCCCGGACGAATGGAAGATTGCAATCATCAGCCCTTTTTTAAGAAAAGTGATTCATCGAATGCTTCGAATTATCGCCCAATTGCTCTTACTGCCATAGCTTGCAAAATCATGGAATCAATTATTTCATTCGTCCATCTACTACTATCTTCGTTTTAACAATCTATTAACTAGTGATTAGCATGGTTTTGTATCCAAAAAATCAACATGCTCTCAATTGCTGGCAACTCTTAACGTATGGACAAAAGCGACTAATAATAGTCTCAAAACTGACGTGTTATATATTGACTACGCTAAGGCCTTTGATACAGTTAGTCATGCAAAATTACTGTATAAGTTAAAGGAATCCATATGGCATAAAGTATGAACTTCTCAATTGGATCAAAAGCTTCCTTAACAATAGAACTCAGCAAGTCGTTGTCGATGGATCTTTCTCAACGCCAATTAACGTCGTTAGTGATGTTCCACAGGGATCTGTTTTGGGACCCTTATTGTTTATCCTATATATTAATGATATAACTGTGGTTTAAAGTTATATGCTGATGACACAAAACTGTACCACTCAAGAGTCACCCAGGTAACTACAAATTTTAAGGATACCATCGACAATTTCAAAAATTGGTCTACTATCTGGCAGCTGCGTATCGCTTTCGAAAAATGTTTTTTATTCTCATTCGGCAACAATAAGGCAATACCTTCTGTGACTGGTGATATTTTTGTTCCTAATTTTAAAAGTGTTACTTATGTTAAAGAAATCGGTGTTTGGATGACCCAGGATCTTAATTTTTCGTATATTTGCAATACAATTACGAAACGCGCGTTTTCCTTGTGTTATCTTATTTTAAAATGTTTAAGTTCTAGAGACTCTACGCTATTAATGTGCGCCTATACTACTTACATTAGACCTTGTTTGGAATCCATGACTCCCGTGTGGAGCCCCTATCTTGTCAAGGATATTAAAACAATTGAAAAAGTTCAACGTAATTATACTAAACGGGTTTGTTTCCGTTGTAACATCGCTTTCACTGATTATAAATCTCATCTGTTCGCCTTACATCTTAAATCACTTGAATATAGGCGTATTTATTTTGATCTGTGTTTCTGCTTTAAAATTATTTCTGGACTTGTTGACCTTAATGTCTCTGATTTTTTTAGCTTTGACAATACTCCTTATAATTTGCGAGGTCATAATTTTAAAATTAAAGCTGTCGAAAATTGTTCACATAATTGTCGTAAATATTTTTTCTCTAACCGGGTTATCCATTGTTGGAATTTTTTACCTGAATCTGTTGTTTCTTCCAATTCCATTGTCCTTTTTAAATCTAGACTTAGCAATGTTGATCTGCACTCTTTCTGTAAAGTATTTAAATGAATTTTGTATTATGTTCTTGGCGCTATATAAGTGGCTTCTCATAGTCCTTAATTATCCGCCCTTTGTATATATATATTCTTTATATACAATAAATATTATTATTATTGTATTGTGCATATTAATGTATACTGTTTATATATTGTGAAGGACAATTAGGTAAATGACTGGTGAATTAGAAATATATAGCTATTATTTAAATATATTTATTATATTATTCGATGGATAAACGAAGCAAAATTGCATAGAAACAAATCAAATTTTCTGTGAAAATAACGATAGAGTCCAAATTTGAATGACGGAATCGAATATATATATAGATACAAGTATGGTAATATAATAAGTTATAGGATTAAATCAGTTTCAAGACCATTCTTGGAATGAAGTTTTTGTGTCTACTGTTGTATATGACGTTCTACGAAGATTGTATTTTGTTGATTTGACAGCTTTGGGTAAAACGTGCGTTCAACCTGTGACAGGGATTATTCCTTGTTTCCTGGAATAATTTCTCATCGCGTTGGCTGTCACGGTTGCTATACAGGATCTATAAGTCTTCGTTGCAATATTTCCATTTCTATGAAGAATTTCTCCAGTCGGTCCTTTTCTTGCTCATTTTATAGGTAGCCCCGCGAGTACAGTACTTTTGGAAGAAGAAGATTTGCTTGGAAAACGCTTTGTTGTTTTTTTTTATTTAGGCCGTAAGTGCGCAATCTTTTATTACATATATAATGTTTTCAATCGTGATGTATAATGTTTTCATCAAGTAAAATGACTTTTAAAAGATAATTTGCTATCTATGATTATTCCCAGGACCCTTATTTTGCACTGTATTTATTATTTTGCAAATTAATTATTTATGTGGATGCATCACACTGACCGGCAGCACCGTATAACCTATATAGAACTACTCCTCGCTCGACAGGATTTTAGCTAAGTTACTTTGTTAATAGCACTCGATTTAACAATGTATATTTAAGAAACTGTTGATATAGACTTTGTAAAACGAATTCTTACATTTTGATTGCAAATTAAGTGCCTTTATTTATTACTCTTTGCAGGGTCCCCACCTTGAATCGCTAACCAAATGCCCTACTTTTTACCGATTTTTACAGTAAAATATAAGAAAAAACGTTGTGGTATTGTAAGCAGTAGACAGCTAATACATATAATTAATTAAAAAAATTGAAATTGATAATTCATTAATGAAACAAGAGACATCAACTATAATATCTAGGCCTTTTCATTCAAGATAATTTAAAATAGGAGACTCACATAATGAAATATATAATTAACAAAATAAACAGACAAATACCAGCTTATCATATATTAAAAAAATAAAATTCCATATGTGAAACTCAGTATGCTTTATAAATCCTTATCATACTCAATCATTAATTATGGAATTGAGCTATATGGTAGAAAAAACACAGCTTGGCTAATACAACTTTAAAGAAAACAAAATATGTTACTAAAAATACTATATAAAAAACCTTATCTATACAGTACAAACGAATTACATAAAGAAACCAATATTCTGAAGATACCTAGTTTATATTATTATATAATTTTATACTGGTCCGAGTATATATGTACATAGTTATTACACAATTCTATTTTATTGCTTATATGCACATAACTTGCTTTCCGCTAGAACTGTCTCTGACATCTTTAGCCCGTAATATTTATTGTATCTTCAATTTTAATTGTAGCCTAGGATTCCATTTCACAATGGGAATTAGCTGCCTTGTATATTATATACTATAATAGATTTCAATTTATTATTGTGCATAATCAGTAATAAAAAGTAAATTTAACACTAAATAATAATTTGTATTAACATAAGTAATAAAAAGTAAATTTAACACTAAATAATAATTTGTATTAACATTTTTTTTCAAGATAGATTAATGAAAAACCTAGGAAAATTCCCGTTTTCAAAATCGGTAAAAAAGTATTGCTAAAAACCTAGGTAAATTCCCGAGTGGTGGGGACCCTGTCTTTGGTATGAAGTTAATTTGAAATTTCATGCCAATAGCCATCACAGACTTTGAAATATAAAGTTTCAAAAATCGCATATTTTCGTCAAAAATTTTCCTTTAATTCTTTAGCACTGACAACGAACCCTAACTATTGACCGATTTTGATAACATTTTCAACATAAATTGGAAATGTGCGAACGATCAAAAATATTTTAACATGGTAACTACGGTTTTAGTGCTGTCATGTAAAAATATATTTTTAATTTCATATTCATACTTATAATATTTAACGTTAAATATAAAAGCTGATAGACTTATAATTTACTATTGTAATTTCATAGTAATTTCCTTTATCAATCACAGTAATTGTATTAGTAATCATAAACAGTCACCCCGTTGAACAGTTGATGATTAAAATGTATATAAATCAAATATTTCGTTGACTTCTTAATCAATAATCAACTATGAATAAAGTGTATACGTATGGAAACATTGATATCTTAATAATTTTTATCTAGATCATGCAATTTCTTTAAACGACTCAAATTACCAGGATAACAGTTTATATGTATTATAAATTAATATTATTGGTATTATAGGTATTATAAAATGAAAAAAAACTAAATAAAATTAGAATAAGTATTAAATTATGTTTAATTTTGACAATACTATACACGTTTCCATATTAACAGAATATTACACATACAAATAAATATATAAAAACAAAATCACTACAGTATACTGAATCTATAATATACAAAATGAATAAAAAAGTATTCAATATTTCATTTTTTCACGTCACTTTTCTTCTTTTTATCTTGTGAAATAAGGTAGTCAAAAAGATCACGAATTGAAGAGAATTCTGTTCTACCCTGTGGTGTACCTTCTTGATAACGTCGAGATGTTGCAGGAAGTATTGAACCCATTTTAGCTCTGAATTCGGGCATTGTTGACGCCCCTGATAACAACCAAACCAACCCAGAGAATGCGGATACACTAACCACACTGTATAATGTTGCTCGTCCAAGAGCTCTCAGAGCAAGTCGTGTACCACTTTCTATCCCGGGTTCTGACGAGGGGAGTGCGCCCTGATCAATAGGTAAAATAATGAAGTATTAAAATTGTAATAATAAATAACTAAATAATGTGCTACAAGTAAAATTATATTTTGTTACAATTCGATTCAAGAAGACAAAACAACTAAGGAAACAACAAAGTGGTTGGTTGTAATCATATAAATAAATTAAGATAAAAATTATTTTTTTATTTGTATAATAATAAATTCCACTCCACCTCGCATTCTTTCAACTCACTGTACTTTCGTTTTAGTCGCTTATCACCCCTTCTTGCATTTCCATATAGACTGTATGATAGGATCCTATATTATATTTGTCATCCAGTATCTTAAGTGTCACCTTCCAGTCACATTGACACGTTAACGGCTCTCGGTACAAAAATGATTTGGTTACTATGTCATTCTTCTTCGAATTCAATAGAATAGAAAATGGAGACAGACATGTTAGGGTACAACAGAAGCTATAGCAGAGTAGATTTCCATTCGATCTTATTGATCACTGCAACAAGTTCGATGCGCTATTATTTCGCATCGAACTTGTAAACTTGGCATTCACAAAAGGGGCTGCTTGGCTTTTAGAGATGTAATTGTATTTGAAGAAGAAAAGACAATGTCGACCATAGAGAATTAGCTTCCGGTTGTTAATGATATATCTATATCCACATCCATCAACTTTTGAGTCGTATTCACTTGTCACAAAGAAATAAATGGAAGCATTGGCTGGTCCAAATCATTAGTAATTGAAAAAAATATGAGCCCTCTTTACAGCTATACGATTTTCGACCCAAAGATATCGTAAGTTTGACACAATCCTCCCGACTACCAAGTGAATGTTTGAAAGGATAATACAGTGAGGAGAGAAAACTGTCAACTTCCCATCCTATCATAACGTGGACTTTGTGAAGGCATTGCGTCCCCAACTAGCAATATTCAGATGTTTGTCCAAGTCGTCCTCAAAAAGATTTTAATTTACATTGCGACCGTGCATTGAAAATGACATAAACTCATTCAGTGCTAAGAGTTCACATCCTTGCAAAAAATCTTACAATAAGTTTGTAACCAGAAAAGAACTAATACATGCTGATTTAATTATGATACCAGTTTGTACAATATATGGATACAAAATTGAAATGTTCTACCAGAAATTGAGAATGTGGGCTTCCTGCATAACAGTTTAATGACAATTTTTTAAACTTAGTAAAGTAAGTTTTAAAACTTGAAAATGGTGATGATCACTGAATTTGTACTACATAAAAATTTCCACAAAAATTTTGATTTCCAAAGTTTTTGAAAGACATTTTTGTGAAAGCCTGTTTAAAAAATTTTTTTAAAGAGGATCTTAGATCAGGGTTCTCACTTTTTTTAAAGAATTAAATTCCCAAATTATAAATGTTTTTTAAAAAGAAATTAACTTTTTCTAGGGAATAGGTACTATAGTGAAAAAAGGTAAACATCTAAACGAAACAATAAATTATTATTATATTTGTTTTAATATGTCTAAAAAATAATAATCGTATGCATATAAATGCAGTCATATTAAAAAGGGAAATGTCCACATTTTTACATACTATTTTCGATGATTTAATCATATTTTTACAAAATTCTTGATATATTTTTGTATGTCAATTTACTTTGATATATACCAGATTAATCCATGCTGGGCTGGATGGAGTCAAATAGAAAAAATATGCTCAACAAGATTATATATAAATCAAGTATATCAAAAAATTAAAAACCTAGGCAAAATCACAAAAACCTAAAAAAAATCCCGTTTTCCCAAGTGGTGAGAACCCTGTTAGATTCTAGGATATTCAAGATTTATTGGAACCCTGAATATGAACTAAACATATATTTCTAAAATATTTGTAAACATGCTGGAAACAAAGAAAATTACACCTACCTGTACAAAGCTGATTGGATCCTTCTTCTTAGCCATAGCTAATGTTGTACTAAAACCTACAGCCATTGATAATCCTGCTACCCCCAGGATAAACAGTCCACCTTAAAATAGCAATAATTGATTATTATAACTTAGAAAATTGAATTGATATATTTTAAAAAGAATACACAATACACAAAAGTTAAATTCAATAAAATACTCTTTTTGACTAAATTACCTGTTAAGAAAAACTATAATACAAACCAAATTTAATGATAAAAGAAAAGTCAATTTTGATTAATTTCTTATTCTTAATCAATGCTAAATATTTATAGAATCTCAAAATGAATTGCCAACCATGTAAATCCATTGTTTCAATAAATATAATAATTTGTCCCACAAAATATTAACACAAAAATAATTGGATAGATTATGTATTTTATATATAAAAAAGATAAATTACTATTTTTTAGCAGTCTTGTAAATCTTTTATTTGTAGGTGGCAAACTAGGAGATGAACTTGAAGCCAATCGAATCTTATAAGTAAAATGAGTCAATAGTTTCTTCGCTTGCTTCTGTAGGAGTCAAAATTGATTATTTAATGAATATTCTAAGGTCAGATAAGGCAAGTACAGTTTTTAGCAATTTTGACCATTTAGTGAAATATCCAAAAAAATAGTTATCTATAAATTTAATTTTAAAAGTTTTACAGTACATAGCCTTAAATAGTAAATTGAATAAGGATTCTAAAGATGTTTAACAAGTCATTTGTAAGTTTAAGCTTCATAGATTATTTAATTAATGTTCTAGGTCAAATTTAAAAAGGTAAAAATTTTCCTATTTAGACAGATTTTTTTTAGTGGTCTACAAGTGATCCTACAATATTGACATTCTAATAAGATGTTTAAAATACCCTTCTAAATATTCATGCAAAAAATCAGAACGATTAAGCACTTCGTTTTCTCAAAAAATCAATTTTATATTTTCTAATGTAAAATTCCCATAAGAAATTTTGATAATTTTTTTGAAACATTCAATCGTCAATAGAAAGCGAATGAGTTGATGGATTTGGGCATGAATGAGTTCTATCGATTTAGTATGGGTTTGTGTTGCCCCAAATGTACCATGTGGCCGTGAGTGTCTAAAAACCGTCCAAAAAAAGCACGCCCCCCTTACAATTTGATGTTTTGCAAAGACTTAAGACCGTATCAAAAAAGCCGTTACACTAAAAGATGCACAATGAAGAATTACACATCATATTAGAATTTTAAAAAATTCCATAAATTTTTTATACCAAAATTAAGCATTTATAAATTAAGAGTTTTGTGACTTTAGTTTTGCCTATATCCAGTTTATTAAAACGCCGAATATAGAGTAAAAACGTTTTTTGTGATCCTTGTCTGATAGGCTATCCACACATAAAAGAAAATCTGAGATCCGTTTGATATAGCCAGAGTTATTTAAGATTGAACATTTTAAAATCGAATTTTAAGTTTTCCTATGTTTACATAGGGAATTTTTTCAAAAAACTAATTTTTGAAAATTAGATTTTCGATTGAAAAAGAATGGGATAATGGTAATTTAAACCGCTAATACCGTTAGATGCGTATTAAATAGATGCATCTTTTATTAATTGGGATACGTTGCCCCAAATATACCAGTAAACCGCTATTGGCTGAAGACTGGCGGAAATTTCAAAAAAAAGTAACAGAAAAAAATATTTTTTCTTTTTTGAACAAACTAAAAAAGATAATTTAATATTTTTAACAGATTCAGATGTAGAATTAAATTCTCTACAATGTATTAAAAGATATATTTCATCACACACTTAGAAATTTTTTATTTTATCCCACGTGGCATATTGAGGTTACATTTTAGATGAAATAAAAAAGTTTTTCTTAGGTTTCAAAGCAAAAAGTGCTTAGAGTTGTCTCTTATACATATAGGAAAAACCGATTTTTTTGAAATTTTTATATCTTCAGAGAAAAAGTTGTACGGTATCAAGAAATGATCCGATGAAATTGTACTTTTAGTACAATGTATAGAATACCTCTCCGAGTACACATGCAAAACATCAGAACGATTGGACACTTACTTTTCTCAAAAAACGAAATTTAAGCATTTTACTATATAAAATGGATTTTATTTAATTTTTTTCTTTATTTTGCTAATAACTTTTTATTATAGACACGAAAGCGCTACAATTATGATATTCCTAACCACGATGGGTTTTTCAATCCATAAATAAAAAAATATCCGAGATCGGTTACTTATTTTCAGAGAACATCGATTTTTAATTTTTAATTTTTTAAATTTAAATTTTGTAAAAGATAGGAAAATGGAAATTTTTCAATTTTTAAATCTTCGATTGACAGCGACCCAGACGTCAGATCGTCAAACCAAGACTACGTACGGATTCCCCATCACTAGGGCCACCTTTCTATACCCCCCTTTAACTTTCCTAAAATGTATCAAAAAGCGTGAACTGCCAAATACTGGTCAAAAATTTGCCAAAAACCGTTAAAAATCTAATTTTTGTTTAATAAAGTGGCAAAATTTTAAAACAATTTTAACATTAAATACAAAATTTAATTCTACACACAATAGGGTTGCTCATTTTTGAAAATAATGTATTTAAAAAATCATAAAAAAAAATTTAAAAAAATTTTTGCAAAAAAAATATACAAAAGTGGACATAACTTTTTCTAAAAGAGTTTTTGAGCCGATTCTTTTGGAAGATCTCTTAGTCACGGGTTTATACACCTGAATCTGTAGCTAACTCAGAATTTTTTTAAAACCCATTTCTTAACCCTAAGAAATTTTTTTGCTAACTTTGCTTCCTGACCGCATTTTTCTTAGCTTTTTGTGCCTATATACCGGAAATCGTCCCAATTAGAAATTTGCTAAGTTTGGAATCGATTGGAGTTAATAATAAAATTTGAGAGAAAATTTAAAATTTTTACCACTTTTACTAAATTGGCCATAACTTTTTTCCAGAAGGTCCAATCACAAAACGAACAACGGATTCGGCCGTTTCCCCCCATTGTTTATATATATCTGAATAACTTAGGACACTTTAAAAAAAAGAGTATCTGAGTATATTCTGAAAAATATTTTTCAAGACCTTTACCCGTCCAGTTTTACTTTTTTCAACTAAACTAATTTAAACAACAACTTTTTCCAGAGGGTAGCACTAGCTCCCTAATAATTAATGCTTGTCAATTAATTAATTTTCTGTCAATTTTTTTACCCAGTTTTTGACAAAACTAGTAAAGATTTCTGTTCACTCCCCCCACCAAAATAAAAATAGTGGTGCTGACCATGATATGAACCATGATAAATTTATTTTGTGTTTGATTTCCTTGAAAATGTTTTTATCACATAATATTAGTACTTATTACTCAGAAGATATACAAAAAAAGTGAATTTATTATATATTTTTTAGTTTGTGTAATATACAACTTTGATGACAAAGGATGCATTTAGATATATATATAGGCATTTTATACCTAATTCATGTTTTTTTTATTTTTTGGAAAATTTATAACACCTTGAATTAGAAACAAAATCATTTTACATGGCCTAAATGCATTTTTTAAAAAAAACTTTAGTAATTTTATTTTTAACATTCTTGGTTGCCATGTTTCTTTCATTAAAACATTATTTGGTTGCCATGTCTCTTTCATTAAACCTAGGTGAAATATATAAATATTACAATTAGAACCTCAGATAGAATTAGACAATTTTTTTGTAGAATTGTTAGGTCAACAAAGTTAAAATGAAATAAAATCTGAGGAACTCAACTAGAATTAAGGATCTAAGGTGCATCACAATACATAAGACTCACTTTTTGCACTAATCTCAATGTTTGTAAACTCTATTTATTAAAAAGCTAATTGTAATGCACCACAGTTTTGAGGTAGACTGCAACCTTGACTATTAAATAGATAAAGCTTATGCTAAAAATCATATCTTTATATTTAAATACTCCATTAAATGTAGTTTTTATTTTATAAACATGGTTACCATAATTTATTCACTATAAAACCTGGACCTATAATTAATTTATAAATGTAACAAAAATTTTACTGAAACTGTATAGCATTTATTAACCAGTGTGGCACATAAGTCTAAAACAATACACATTTCATGATATTATAATTTGAATTTAAAATGGTCAGTATTTACTGCCAGTATTTATCATCTTACATAAGCTATAAAAATGTGTATGTTTCCTGATTTTTACATCACCTTGTACATTAATGTTTGTTTTTATTTTACAATTTTAATTTGAATATATTCTAAAATGCTTATTTTACATATAAAATTTTATTGTAATTTCTATGTATTATGTAATTATATTTTATATATTTCATTTAACAGAAATGAGTTTTTAGAAAAAAATTTCGCAGAAAAGAATTTCTTGTAAAATGGGTTGGTTATCCACAGTAAGTATTCAAGTTTTAATATACATTTTTATTATTATCAACTAGACTGTATTGTTTTATACAGCATGTGACAAGTAATAATCACAAAATATTAAACAGTGAAATTGTATTATACTTTTATATCAAAAATGTTTGCTGTAACTTCTCAACAAATCACAATTAATTTTTTTTAATAAAATAAACACAAAACAATGCATGCAATGTATGTAGACAGAAATAATAAACAATCTATACATCATATAAATGGTCTCTCATTTTAGAGAACAATCAACATGGGAACCCATTAAACATTTGGGAATGAGCAATGTGGATTACTTCCACAATTCTTGTGAGTTTTATTTTGACTTTTTCTGGGTTTTTTCTATTTATTATTCATGGTATGTTTTAATATTTTTATTTATTATTTGTTAACCATTTTTTAATAATGTATTTTAGCAAACTGTTTTCCACCAAAGATATCTTTGTTTATGTATTAATGTTTTGTTGTTTTTTGCATAGAAAACATTTTAAAATATTGTTATTAATTTTGGCACAAAGAAATATGATAGAAGTTATATTGTACCTTTCATTGTCTTTAAATATTATACAAAATTCCTTTTTTGTATTTGAATAAAATTTGATTTAAATTAAACTGTATTAATTAAATCATTGTTTGTGATATATGGAACTTATATTAGATACACAATTTTTATATTACAGAGTAAAGTGGTATCTACTGCTCATGAAAAAGCTCAAGATGTTCAAGGTTGTGATAATGCTCCTCTCGATATAGCTACTACCAGTGACGGATTTCAAGGTCGTGATAATGCTCCTCTCGATATAGCTACTACCAGTGACGGATTTCAAGGTCGTGATAATGCTCCTCTCGATATAGCTACTACCAGTGACGGATTTCAAGGTCGTGATAATGCTCCTCTCGATATAGCTACTACCAGTGACGGATTTCAAGGT
>JAUZNC010038324.1:0-31055 GCA_034780395.1 Vannuccia rotundouncinata | reverse complement strand
CTACCAGTGACGGATTTCAAGGTCGTGATAATGCTCCTCTCGATATAGCTACTACCAGTGACGGATTTCAAGGTCGTTATAATGCTCCTCTTGATATAGCTACTACCAGTGACGGATTACAAGGTCAACGAGATGTAAGTGTTATTATAATGTAATTATAAAGTGTATTTTTTTAAAGTAAAAACGTATAACAGTACATACTAGAACCAACGTCCATGTTTTATACATATAATGTTTTTCTTTTGAAAAAATTTCATCCATCTAGTTTTCATAAATTTGTACCAGCTTTATTGCTTATCATAACTAGATTTAATTTATTTTTTAGAATCTAACAATTATTACTAAAAAAAAAGAAACCCATCTAAACAATTTTGCATGTTCTGCAATAAAATGATTACGAAATTCCGTCTTCACGTAACCCCAAATTGCCAAAACTTTGCTTTTAAAAGATTTAAATTATTCAAATTATGACAAGGAGATGGAAAAGATACGGCTGGAAAGTATTTTTATATATAATATTTATGTTTTGAATGTCTTTGAGACATTCTGGTGAGTGTCTTCTAATAAAGAGATTTATTTTTGGGTTGTGTTTCAAGTGCGCTGGCCTCTTCAAATCGATCGGTAAGCCGGTCATCCCGCGCACTTACAAGAGGCACTGGTAAGGGTTCAACCTCCCAATCCCAGTCTCCCATATCACGTTATATCTTCTGATCAAAACGTGGAGCAGATCCCGGCACTGGTCGGCCTTGTGATCGAACTCCTCGGCGTCGTTCAAGAAGTCCGCCGATGGATCAGGAAGCTGCAGCAGAGGCCGCTGACTTACGGTTCCAACAGTTGGAAAACCAGATTCAACGATTGGTCATCCAACTCCAAACTCTCCTTGCCCCACAAGGGGCTCCCGGACTTGGACCAACCCCCCGTTTGTCATTGGGGGAGCTCCACCGGTCCCTCAACCCATGGCTCCAGCAGTTGCCCCAGGTCCAGTCGTCGTACCGGCACCAATCGTGCCCCCCCTGCCGGCCTTTGATCGACAATTGGCCAACGACGCCTTTGCATACCTCATCTAGCAAAAGGAAAACAAGCTCTTTGGAAAAGGAGCGTTTGTTGAGACACAGTTGCTGCAGGAGCTGGTCGCCGTGCTCAACCAGCCGGTCCCAAACATCCCGGGGGCACTCGCCCTCATCTAGGATAGATTACGGACCTTCTCAATTGCGGCTACTTGTGGCTGGAAGAATGCCGCCCTTGACTTTTTATCTGCCGCCTTATGGCGTTTTGTTGCTCCTTTTTTTAGGGATCATTGGTTCTCTTTCCTCCCTATCCTTCCTTCGGCACAGGTCTGGGTTGTCGATGCAATGCCTTCCCAGATCGCCCTCGTGGCTCCCGACGGTACACCCTCAGCGGTTGCCGTTTCGGGTTCCCAACAACAGACTGAGTTGTGGGCGGCCATGTGGGCAGTGTTGGAGGCGGGGGCGGGAGACACTATTTTTACTGATAACCTTGGTGTTTTGGGACGTCTGCGGCGTGTGTCGCCGACGTACCACCGTGTTGTTCGCGTGTTCAGCACACTTGCTCATGTAAAGCATCTCTTTTTTAAATATGTTTCCTCGGCTGATAACTCAGCTGATTTTTGGTCTCGCTCGGCGCCAGTTGGCGTCTTTACGCTTATTGATCCTTTTCGGATCCCTTTTATTTCTATGTAAACTTCACTGTAACCCCTACAATCATATATGCTAGTCTTGGGTGCTTAAACTGTTGTTTAAGTGCCCATCCAGTTTCTGTTTCGTTTATTTTGTTATATATACTTGTGTTTTGTATGTAAATTTCATATGCCTTTGAGACATTCTGGTGAGTGTCTTCCAATAAAGAGATTTAGAATGTCTCACCAGATTGTTACCAAAAACATAATTTCCGGAGCAAGAGGTTATTTACTATCATATTTGTCAAACTACAAATATCCAACAAGAATTTTGGATATAATATCATCAATCGCAAATTATGAAATATGAACTTGTGCAAGAAATGGGTATGATCAGTACGTAAAGAAAGGCATCAATGCAAAGAAAATATTAGTTAATCGAATGCGAGAATTGGGACGTCTTCTTTTGGAAGTATGTAAACAAAAACCCATAATTGATTTAAAAGAAACAACAAAGTCCCCTAATTGGGAAATTCTTATAAAATCCGTCCAAAATTTAGCCGGTCATGTTGAAACCAGCGGTCGGCATGAACAGACAGGTTTAAAAACACCATCCTTGGCACTGAAACAGGGATATTCCTTAAAAAGAAGTGCCGAGTTAGCTAAAAGCGACGCAATAATTTCAGGCAATATTGAAGTCAAACAAGAATTAAATGATTTCTTGGAATTATACCAAATGGATTGGGCCAGAGACATTTCATCTAATGCTCTTCTATCACAAAAAGTTTACAAATCCGAGAAAAAGAAGTTGTTACCTCTTGTTGAAGACATTGTTACTTATCGTAACTACTTATGCGATGAAATAACTAGTTTAATGGCAAAAGAAATAACGAATGACATATGGAAGCGATTGGCAGCGGCCGTTGCGTGTAGGCTAATGCTTTTAAATAAAAAAATGGGATCTGAAGTTTTTTATTTAACAACTCAATGGTATTTAAGAGGAAAATCAAGAATAGATCAAAAGGACAAAGTTTTATTAACTAGTCTGAACGAACTGGAAAAACAACTTTTAAAAAATATGATTCTAGTCAAAGTATTTGGAAAAAATAGAAAATTAGTTCCTGTCCAGATACCGACAACACTTGTTCCTGCGTTAGATTGCATTATAAAACATAGGCCATTAGAATCTCCATTCGTTTTTTCTAATTGTAAGCAATCAGTAGATCCGTCGAGTATGGACAATTATGCAACTCTAGTTCGATCTATAAAGGATTTCCCAGGTTTAAAATTCCCAGAAAGACTGTGTTCAACACATTTTCGAATGTTTGCTTACACTGATTTTCAGCTATTGGATACAAATGACAGAGATCTGGATTGGTTATGCAATCACATGGGGCACTCAAAAGACGTACACTTTTATCGTTTACATGAGGATAATATAGAATTGGCCAAAGTCAGTAAGTACATACTTACACTTGATAAAGGCGACTTACAAAAACTAAAAGGCAAAAATCTCGACACTCTGGAGGTTGAGGACGATTATTTTGAGGTATGAATGTCATGTAAATAATATATCTTATTTAGTTATAAAAGGTATAGATTTACTATTTTTGGTACTATATAAGTATTAACAATCTGTTCTCATAATATTATCTGTTTCCGTACGATATTTATAACATAATATTGTGTGGTGAATACGGAAAATATATTCTATTATTCAAACAAATGTAAAAAAAACATGCAGTTATTTATTTTATGTTACAATATGTTTCATGTTTTCCATATATCATATTTATTTTAGGATGAACCCGAGAATGAGACCGCATCCGAAAATCAAACTGCTTATAACAAAGAATCCACATAGTGCCAAAATCAATCCAAACATCGAAAAAATGTTGAAGACAAGGTGGTTCATTTTACATTCTATTTACAAAACTGGAATCAATACATTTAAATTGCTTACTTACATTATACAAATTGCATATTAAATTTAATTGTAACCAAATTGTTTAGGAAAAGGTAAATACAATCTTTACATTAATAATAATATGACTATTAATATTTTAAAATACACTTTAATAGTGGTAATTAGTTATCGTAGTAAGTTATCATAATCGTTATTGTTACTTAAATTTCAGGAAAATCTCACAAAAGATGCTGATCCACCAAAAACACAACCGTAAAAAGAAAATCGAAATACAACAAAAAAAAACACGTATTTTCGAAGAAAATGTATTGTTATTTTGTTTAGGTATCATTTGCAAAAATGTCTACTTGAAAGTGTCTCTGTAATTGATAACATAATATACTCAACTTCAGATTTGCCCTGATTATTCACACGAATCGAGAAAGAAATGTACTCCTTCTCCCATCACTATATCATTGTAATAAATATATCGTGTAACTAACTGTAATTTTACTAATGTAACTGTCAATCAAATACTATAGCAGTTTACATACATTGATAATATACAATTTGCTTAAATATACAATATTCTATGCTCTTTTGAAAATACATAAAGATATTGAATAAATAAATAAAATACAAGTATGTCTTCTTTTGAAAAATATCGCCCCATCTTTGAGACTGTTGCGAGACACCTTATAAATCCTTATTTTTGTATATATCCTTTTATCAGGAAGCAAAAAAGAGCATTTAAAAAAATTCAATATGTATAAAGGTTAATAAGATGAGCATTTCGATAGTTTATTCAAGATAGATTTTGTTTATTTTGTTTAGAATCTATAGTGAAAGAATTAATTAATATAATCTATATAAATATTTTTACAAGTAGTACTTATTTTGTTTTATCCGAAAAAAATTATATATTATTATTGCAATTAGGTTTTATTCGCAAGGCTAATTTCTATGCTATCATTAAAATATTTGTGGTTGTCAATTTGATGATAATATTATAGTTTCTTTAATAATAATAATAAATTTAATACTAAAAAATAGAAATTAAGACCAGAACCGATAGTAACCCAATATTAATCCGATCACTTTAATTGGGTAATTATACAATTCGATCATAAACCTATGATCGGTTTTCAGTCTAATCAAATATATTTCAATCAAAACTCGATGATCGGTTAATAGAAGTGATTAAATCATCGGGTCATTATTGGCCGATTATGAAACCACATCCTAGTGATATACATAAGCAGTATATTTCGATAATAAAATCAATAAATAGTGTCTACAAACGTATAGCAACAATATATAGGCAGTACCAGTTATTTAGCCGGCAGCCTGAGATATAATAATGGGGTTATAGCTGGGTTTTTTCCCGGGATTACGTAAAAGTTTAATAACCTTTTTCCTTAGGCCATATGACCTTGAAATGACCTATTGGCTCACAATACTTTTTTGGGGTTAAGCGAATTTTTTTTACTCAACTTTCTACAACTCGCACAGTTTCTCCTTAGCGATTTTCGGAATGAGTAGTGAAAATCCCCTCTAGAAAAGTCATCATTAAAAATTGTTTAGTTGAAAAATCTGAAACTGGACGGGTAAAGGTCTTACAAAATATTTTTCAGAATATACTCAGATACACTTTTTTAAAAAGACTAATAAGTTAATCAGATATATATATAAACAATGGGGGGAAATAGCCGAATCTGGTTATTGGACCTTTCAAAAAAAAGTTATGGCCAAATGAAATAGAAAATTAAAAAAATATGTTTTTCTCTTTAATTTTTTTGTTAAGTACAATCGATTCAAAACAGGCACCCTTTTAGTTTTGGAGTATTTCCATCATATCCCCAAAAAATCTAAGAAAAATTCGGACAGGGTACAAAAATAGCCAAAAAAATTCTTAGGGTTAAGGTGCGGGTGTTTAAAATATTCTGACGTACCGCGTTGGGTCGACAATTTGAGTTAGCTACAGATTAATATGTATAAACCGGTAACTTAGATATCTGCTAAAGGAATCGGCTCAAAAAGTTTTTTTTTAAGTTATAAGCTCTAGACAGTTTCAAGGTCAAATGTCTGGGTTTTTTAAAGGCTCAAATTAAAAAATGAATAACGCCATTTTGTGTAGAATTAAATTCTGAATATGAATCTAAAATAATAAATAAAATCGCTTCTTGTACAGTCCATAGTGAAATTAGTGATTTTCGGCCACTGAGGTAAATATAGATTTTTTCAGAAAATATGAATCAAGTCATTATGAGTATCACAAGATGCCCCTGGTGATGGGGAATCCGTAGGTGATCTTGATTTGACCATACGTGCTTTGGTTCGCTTTTAATCAAAGATTAAAAAATATTGTTTTTTGTAATATTTGCTGTCATTTTCCTTACATCTTTTACATGGGGAAAAATTAAAAATCAATAAGCAACCGATCTCGAATATTATTTTAGTTATGGATAGAACTACCTGTCATGGTTAGGAATATCCTGTAGATTATATTATGTTATATTATGTAATTACACTCTACAATTAAAATTATAACATTTTATATTACATATATACTTATAAGCTATTACGTTATACCATTAATTACAATATGATAAATATATACAAAAGCTAAAAGGCCTTTCAATGTAAAATATTATAGGCTAGCTAGCAAACTAACCGAATTATATTATTATAGCACTCGGTATATAGATGTATCTAAAATTATAATATTTTTATTTCCTGTATTGATTATTATGGTAAAATTAGAAACACGTCATTTCAGCTTGATCATAATTTTGTACATCAACCAATAAGAAGAGTGTGCCAAATTTTCCTGCACCAACTCTCCCAAGGACAACTAACCCTAACCTATCCAAAGATATTGAATGAATCTATCCTTGACTGAACAGAATTATCATGAGTGGTTATAACAATTAGCTGTATCAATTTTATTTTGATACATCTTTCATACTTTGCCAGCTCCACTGAATGCTCTGTTTTAAATCTTCTATAGGTGCAAACTTCCTTCCTTTCTATTTCGCCTCTCTGATACACTCCTCCATTTGGCCGTCATATTTAATATATTGTGATTAATTAAAATGTTTTTTTATCAATGATGCTGTGATATAATTCAATCCTTATGGGATGTTTCATCTACAAAATGATAACCTTTTTTTGAAGATATGAACAATGTCACATTTACAAACTTCTAAAGAATCACAATATACATCAACATTGGTTAATTCCAGTAAATAATCATGGCTTACGAGACTAAAGCTGTTCGGACCATGGCTCATGAGACCTCTGCTACAGTCGATTGGTGAAGACTTTCTGGCTTCATTTTGGATAATTAATTGTAAATATGTAAAAATACATAGTAATATCACAAAATATTCTATAAGTTTTTTAATTTTTCTAGAAGAACCTATATGTTTTGAAAATGATTTATTAAATCTGATTTGAATATAAAAAAGTGTTAAGTTGGTTTAATAATATTATATCAAATTATTTAGGCATACAAAAACAACATGGAAGAAATAGAATATGAATGTGCATTTAAAAATGCAATAGTAAAGTCAATAATCTCTGTATATCAGATATTTACTAGATATAATAGATATTTATGAAATTATTTTAATAAAAATAAAATTCGATCATAACAGATGTATTCTATAGGTCAAGTTTTTATACAAGTTTGGCTGCATAAACCACCCTTTTTGCATTCCTTTTATTGTTGTTACTACTAGTAGTAGTAGATGTCATTCTTAATGTTTTTGTAACATTTCATACTTTTTAAAATTGTAAAAAAAGGTATATATATATATTTTTTAATTATCTTAAAGAAAAAAATTCATAACCAAATGAAAGCTCATTATTCATTGACTCCATTAATATATAAAATTTATATAATTTAACTTTCCTTTATCATAAAACCCACTATGCAGCATAGGAAGGCAGCATACGGAAGGGATCATACGTACCACTTAGCAGCACAAACCATGGTACATACATGCATATCTATGTATCAAATCTTCATGCAAAAAATTATGAGCATAAATATTAAAAATCATGTAACATTGGAATTCAAAATTTGAAAATAAAATATTGATATTCATCAATAAAATAAGTGGTGTATAGTCACATTTCTAATGTGTGAAAATGCTGATGCATGCAAGAACACATGATGAGAGTTAAGCTGCACATAACCAAGCCTATGGCTTAATGTAAAGTGTGGTATGTTGAAGTATATTACACACAAATGCCAATTCAACAATGACAAAAATATGAAAATTTTAGTAGATGGTGGTGTCTCAATGTGTTTGTTTTGAAAAAAACGAATCTTACAACCAAATATCATGAAGGTAAGTGTCTAAAAGTAAATATTTAAAAACAAGTTTCAAAATACCATTTGTTTTGGAAATTTTACAATCTACTCAAGAGTATTACAGAAATGTTATGAAGCTGTGGATCTTGTTGAAACTGATATAACAAACAGACATGAAACATCTGGTAATAGCAAAGAATCTGAAATTAGCCAAAAATTTGCAAGGTTTTATTGCCCATTATAGATCACTTCATTCCTGCTCATGGTGCAATACTTTAAAGAACACTCTTCATATTCAGGAAAATTAAGGACATTGAGGAATTTTATTGAAAAGTTCTGGGCATGGAATATAAGTGAAATTCCTTTGAGTGAAGTAAAGAGCTATGGAAATTTTGCCATATTCCAATCTTGAAATGGACAAAAATAGCAGTGATCAATTTGTTGCCACTGCCAGAACTTCATCTTCTTCTTGGGACAGTAAACACATTGTTCAAGGAAATGTCAAAAGTGTGGCTGGATGCCATCATTTGGCCCCAGAGTTGCCATAAGCCAGTCACGGAGGTTTGTCTACTGGTGTTACTTGATGTTTTAAGATGTCTGTGCCCATTGAATGCCTTTCCTTCTTGTGAGCTTTTCATAACGTTTAATATGTAGTCAATAGCTGCTACAGCATGGTATAATAAAGAATCAGACTTATAATATTTTTTTAGCTTGATTTAAAATAATGTTTAGATAGGTACAATTGAAAACTGATAAAAGGGAAATAATCATTCTAGTAAAATTAATTAAAATATGTATTAGGTATCTGGTATGCATAACACTTTTTAATAATTTTTCTATTTTCAATTTTGGATAAAATATATTTAATGGGCATAATTAAAAGTAATACAAATTACTCCTATAATTTTGAAATAATATTATATTTATTCTCCATGTAAAATACTAGTGTTATATAGGTAAATACTTTTTACTTTTATATTTATATAAATATTGTTATATATCTAGCTGTAATAGAGCTAATATATACTTATTATGGCCATAGGAAGTGGGGGGCCCTGAAAGCCTGTGCCTACAGAAGATAAATGACTGCATTACAGTGTTTATTATCTCTGTTTTTGGCTAAAACAAAAAATTATATATATATATATGTGTATATATTATATATTTATTGGCAATAAATAAAAAGCATAAATTGTCTGGATGGGAATGGTTGAAGGAGAATAAATGTATAAGAAGAAAAAACAGATTTATCACATATATTGGCACCTCTTTATCCAGATCATTCTAAACTGCATGTGTCTGATACATCACAATTTTCTGATTCTTTGGCACCTCTTCATCCAGATTATTTTATACTGCCTGTGCCTGATAAGTATAAAAATGTGGCATTGTTCTATAGTATTGGTCAAACCTAACTAAATCATAAATTTGTTAACAACTGTCCAGAAAGAATGGTTGGACATACTAAACCTTGATATGATTGGTGATGAATTTATAAGAGCAAAACTGCAATGCTCAACCATTTTTACCAACAGATTTATAACATATATTGGCACCTCTTTATCCAGATCATTCAAAACTGCATGTGTCTGATACATCACAAATTTCTGATTCCTTGGCACCTCTTCATCCAGATTATTTTATATTGCCTGTGCCTGATAAGTATAAAAATGTGGCATTGTTCTATAGTATTGGTCAAACTTAACTAAATCATTATTTGTTAATAACTATCCACAAAGAATGGTTGGACATACCAAACCTTGATATGATTAGTGATGAATTTATAAGAGCAAAACTGCAATGCTGAACCATTTTTATTAACTTGATAAACATGTCATTATGTACTTCAGTTTTTAGAGCTATAAATGTATGCTGTTAATTCATGTGTACTATGTATGTTTATATTATGTATTAATTTTATACTATGTACCTGTTTAGTATTTAGTCCTTCTGTCTGAATCAAGAAGATTGGTAAAAGTAATGCAAGTTTTCTCTAATTTTATTTTTGACCAGATAATTGGTTTGTGCTGGCACCTACTTCAAGGTTAGTCCTCCCTGTAAATATATTATACCTATGGCTTTGCCTATATAAATAATAATTATGTAGATTTGAACTTTGATTCACATCTGCCATGTGAAATAGCAATATGAATGTATTTTTTTCAGTGGCAATTGAATGCAGGAGATTTTAAGAAATTTCTATATATGTTTATATCTCAAATTGCCATAGAAAAAAGTCCTGACAATACACAATAGACACTGATAAAATAACGTTTTTAGTAAATATACACAAAGGTCAAATAACGTCAACACATACCATTTGGAGAAACTTTCGACTTTGTATTTGTTTCTTCCAATTTAAATGATTTAGAGGATTCTAAAGGCATTTTTTCATTCACTCAATTTATCATAGATTTTTCATGTTATCATTCAATGATTGCGCGTTATTATTCATAAATGTAAACAATATTCCTATTTTATTGTAATATATATAAATTCATCTTATTAAATCTTGTTGCCAAATAAGTTGAGTGTTATTTAATGTGCGGATAAATGGTATTACTTTATTCTTCTACAATGACCGACACTTTTTTCAAAGCTATTGTTAAGAATAATTTTTGTATACTATCTTTGCGTACCAATATAATTAATTTGTTCCAGTTATATCAACCAACAACCCATTATTTCCAAGTAATTTATTGTCAAGAATTGCATAGTATTTAAAAAAAATATATATAGAATATTAAAGAAAACAAATTGTTCTACTAATAATAGTTGTATCAAAGCATTGCACAAAAATAAGGTTATATTACGATATTTTATCAAAATAATTTTGCTTAGAACTGAAGATTTATTTATTAAGATGTTCCACAAATATCTTATGCATAGTAAATCTTTTAGAATAAGTACAATCGTTGATTGGTAATATTGAAATGAATTTTTTTAATTTTAGTTAGTTTTTATCAGTTTAAGTATCTGATATATAGCGAGAAATATAACTCTTAATTATTTTTTAATATAATAAGGTTTTATGTAAATATAAAGGAATTGGAATATATTATTATAGAATGAATTGTGTCAGAGAGGCACATAATAATACACCAATAGATAATTAAACTTTCTTTGTATAAACATTAATACTAAAGACATTTTTGACAATGAATTGCTTTCTTAGCAAACAATTATATGTATATAATATCCATACTAAAATGATTTCGAATATCTCGTTCCAATATTTTCTCATAATATACCGTGTCATCTACATAATCACCCATATATATCTATATATATTATAGGTATATGCTTTTATAAATGAAATAATGATATTCAAATAGACACTCATAGAAAAAAAAGTCAATAAAAAAATTAAATATTATAGTTAATATAATAGACAGCCAGATTAAGACAATCCAGTTTTTGTGGGGTAGTTAGATTCCTTGGGTCATATAGCACCTACTCTGAATCCAATGCATCTAATAAAAGATGTTTTAAATAACACGAACAGTGAAATTGCTAAGTGGCAACACTGAATATAAAATATTGATAAATGTTGCATTAATTACTATTAATTTTCAAAATATGTTAATACGTTCTTAGTAAGGTATGTTAAGAATCCCAAAATGCTTACAATAAACAATATAATCACGAAGAATTTATGCAAAAGAGTATAGTTTCTGTATTTGAAGATAATATAAAGAATTAATATGTATTAAATCAGCTAGCATTGTTTCATTATGCACTTGTTGTGAGGAATTTTAACATATTTTAGGAGTAGTACAAGCAAATGTACAATTTCCTACAAGAACATAATCAATACATCAAATGAAGTGTACATTCTATAAAATAATTGACCATAACTGGTCAAAATTTCAGCGGTAAAACGATTAATAAGCGTTCATTACACAAGAAAATAATTTATTTTCCGATTTTATAAGTAGCCAATTAAAAATGATTATTTTAAAAAACTATTTTTAAAAATAAAATGACCGAATTATGGAATTATTACAGTAACATAACAATAGGATAAATTATCAAGATGCAAGCACTATTAATTCATTGTAATACAGACCACTGTGAAAGTACAGAAACTCACGATAAAACAAATCCATATAATACATAACAATAATTATCAAATAAATAAAATAGGCAGGTATTGGAAGTCGGAACAAACCAGTCTATCCACATTGATAATTTACCAAATATTTAGTCTAATCCAAGAAAGGTTATTCAAAAGCTTTCAAGAATTCTTCGGCGCACTGTCTAGCTCTTGAATTTACTGCTAGTCGCATTTCAGAAATCTCTTTGTCTATTTCCTCCATAAAACCGACAATGAAGTCAACAAGTTTGTGTTTTAACATCTGTTCAGTGTGAATATTTGTGATGAGAAAACTGATATCATAACCCTGAAGAAACAAGAAATTTAATTTAAACTATCATTAGAACGTAACAAGTAACAGGAGTTATCGTAAATATCCGTTTCTATATGAAGTGAGATTAAAAAGTAAAGGAAAATAATGTTTAAAAAGAAGAGAGAATATTAACGATTCGTTATAAATGTTAACAATCAAACATTTATTGATTTAAACTTACTATTAACAAATAAGATGCCTTCACAAAACTAAACGGATATGCAATAACACTGTACCATATATAGACAGCACACAAGGTGGTAAGAGTAAGATTATTATAATAGTCAGGCTATAAACGCACCAGTACACAATAGTAAGGCACACTTGATGATTAATACTATGCATCTTGAAGTTCCTTTACTGCATAATAATAATCAAGAGAAGAATAGATATATTGACGAAGACGGAGACAATTCTATAAGAGCTAGCTAGCAGCTTACAGATAAATAAATAAGGCCAATTATGGGTAAACAGACGTACACATGAAATGTGTAACAGTAAATTGTAATGATAATATGAAACAAGTTGAATGCAATTTATATGACTAAATATAATACAAATTATCATTAGTACTAATCTGTACTGTACGTTTATTGTACAGCATCATCACGTTTTTTAAACATTTCAATTGATATGACTAATTCGCAAACATACATTTAATCAAATGAATTAAAACTGACCTCAATGGGCTTCCTCCGAAGAACCACAAAATCTTCGGCACGCATCATCATAAATCGAGTGAATTTATGACAGAGGAGCTTCTCAATTTCATCCGACTGTTTGATTGCAATACTGACCCTTACGGAGTTGACAGAACCTTCAATTCGAACACGCTCGCGTTCATTTCTGCTGACTACGACCGGCGTAAGAAGCAGTTCTTTCGATGTTTTCACCTCCACTTCGGGCTTATTATGCCGTTCCACGACCTGAGATGCAAAGTTTTCCACACATAGGGCAGCTGTCAACGTTTGTCGAACTGCATTCAAATAAGGTCTCAGTGCCTAAGAGAAAAACAAATTAATAAACGAAATACAACAATATGTATAGGGTGTATCAAAAAAAATGCCTCTTTGAAATTGCAAAATAGACAAAAATTTAATATTATATAAAGTGTAAATATTAAGGGCTGTACCTAATTCAATTATTGTCAATATACAACGACTAGACAAGTAAAACGACGAGGACAATTGATTCGAGGAAATCTAATAATCATGCACGACAATGCCCGGCCCCATAAAGCCCGAATGACAGAAGAGTTCCTTGCTGCGAATCATGTTGGTCGGGTTTCGCAACCTCCGTATTCACCAGACATGAACCTTTTAGATAGGTTTGTGTTTCGCAACATTGAGGTTGCATGGAGAAATATACAATTAAATACAATTGATGAAGTACGTCCATTTGTATCGAATTTCTTGGATAATTTTACTCGGCAAACGTTGAAATGTGAGTTCTATCATCTCAGGGCAGACCTACTAAAGATCATAGATCTTAATGGTGAATATCTTCCCTCAGTATAGGTAATAACATTTTACACTTGTCATCGTCGTTTCACTTGTCTAGTCGTCATATATTGACACTATTTGCATTAGGTAAAACCCATATAGGATTATGAATATTGGCATGTGCTTGTTCTGAGACCAGTTGATAACTTCAATAGATATGCATCAATGATATGTGATTCTTTTAATTAGAGTATTTATCTCAAACTGGTAAAAATATATAATAAGTAGGATTTAAATTCAACATTATTTCATTATTTGTATATCATTTTATAATTCCATATTTTTTTCAGGGGGTTTACTGAGTATAAATAACACTTATTTGAAGCTAAAGTTCCAATTAATCAAAGTTCGGGACCATCCATATAGTATATACGCAGACAAGTAGGGGGGGGGGGGGTGTATGTGAAGCATACAAGGGGAGGGAGGGGTAAATGTTTAAAAGTGTATTGTTTTGGATATTATTCTTGTCATTATTGTTTGAAAAAAGCTGTCAGCATCCTACTTTCTGTATATATATATTTTGTCAGTAAGTCTGTGAGTGATACAGCTTTGTAAAGTGAGTCAGAAACCTACTTTGCTTATCTTGTCTATACATACTTTTCAAAAACAGACTAATTTTAAAATTTAAAGCTTTAGCATTGTACCCCATACTTTTACAATGACTAAATAAAGTCTCTACACTACTTTCTTACTGTTCACAGGGCACAAAATGTATCTGACATTGGTGCATACATAGGGGAGTGTCAAAATTTGTATAATGACTGCATACATATACTTTATGGATGGTCCCTTCATACTTTTTCTAAAATGAAATACCCACAAATACTTCACATTTTATAAAAGAAAAATCCAAATCATTTTATATAGCTATGTTTATAAGACAGCAGTCAAGCAAACACTTTCAAATGAATGTTCCATTTTACAGGGTATTCAGCTTGAATAACAAAATTAAATTTACTTCTTTTCCTGTACTCAAAGCCAACTTATTTGCATTCTTGATCCTGGCTTTCCAAGTTTATTTATGTATTCCCTTTTTTCAATTCTCCAACCGACTCCAGATGCATTTCTTTTTCTTTAGGTTTGTTCCTTTTCCTGGTAGAACACTACACATAACAAAGAACATCTCATGCACCACCAGCTGATCCTACAAATTGTAGGATACATCATTGAGCAATAAGATAATGTTCTTTTTGGTTTTCCACAACTGGCTTGTTGATTGAAATTTTTTGATTTATGAACTGAGGCTTGTCCATGAGACAGCACCCTCTTAATAACCCTTTTATAGATGAGGACTGTTAAGATGGAGGTGGGCTGGAATGGGCTGGGATATCTTTGTTGAGAAATCTTTGAATATCTGTCCAACAACAGAGGAATGCAAATCATCCAAGAAGTTAGAAAATTCAGGAGATTGAAGTTATGGAATTAATAGAGATTGAAGTAATGGAATGTTTAGAATTACTAATTAAATGAAATTTAGACTATTTAAAAAATAAAGGTTACTCTCTATTTCCTGATTTTTTTTCACCTAATATTTGCATTATAACTTCTACTTTTCTGACCTTTTGGAAATCAAAAAAATAAATTTTAGGAATTTTCCGAAATTCCTGACCATTTTTAACCCTGATTTATGATTAAAGTTATGCCAAAACATTTAAAATAATCCCAGAATTACAAGGGCTGAGCACCTGGTTGGGAGGGGGAGAGGGCTAGGGTGTGCTTAGTTCCCCCCTCCTTCAATAATTTCTTGCACACTCTAAATAAATATGTAATTAAAGCAATTTTTACTTTTACTAATTGAAATGTAAAATTAAACAATGATGATCAGATGCATTACCAAGGCAAAAACTGGAGATTGGTCCTGGAAAGGCACATCATTCAAAAGATCCAAAGGATTACTACAGTCAAATTTATTTTGAATCTATTGATGCAATAGTTTCATCACAGAGAGTCAGGTTTAGTCAAGATAGTTTCCAGAATTATGTGAAGCTGGAAAGTCTTATTTTGAATGCTCTCAAATAGAAAAATATTGATGAGGAAGTGTCATTTGTCAAACAAAACTATTCCACAGATATTGACATCGACTTTCTGCTGCCCCAATATTGGACATGTTCAGAGTTATGGTTGAGAAAGAAAAGCTGAATGCTGACTGCTTTGAAGATGTCTTAGACCTAGTTAAAGTTGCAAATAATTTTGTCACAAAGCACAAAAGCAGACTTAGAAAGTTTGGGACATTTGTTTTATTATTTGGTGACTAAGTAAAGTGTGTTTGGCATTTTATGAATAGCAGTTTCGTATGTTACCCGGTATTAAATGTACCTGATCTCTTTAGTTAATTTTGTATTTAAATATTTTGAAATTTGACAAGTAATTTTCTTTGCTATTTTTCTGTTAAATCACTGAATGTAACTTTATTTAGATCATTTGATAGAATGTTACAGTAGTTACTAGTACTGATATTTAGAAACTTTTTCTATGTAGTATATTGCAGACTGCTTTAATATGTTTAATAAAGAAATAGTTTATGTTGAATTTGTTGACGATTTTACATTTTGTGTTGAATGGTGTCCTTTATACCTTATCCCCTTCAATCCGAAATTTGTGGCATGGCCCCTGAGAAATAATAACAAAATTAGATGGGCTTGCCTTCTAAAAACATTACAATTAATGGATATAAAATTGACATGATCCTAATTTTTCCTGAATTAACCAAGAAATGTATATATTCTGAACTGTAAATTTCCCCCTATGTTTTGATTAATATATTATTAAAATTTGATTATATAAAAGATATATTAAAAACTACAGTATTGTTCACTTAGTATGACATCAAAGGGCATTGAAAATTTGCTTGTATTAACTGAGGTTATAAAATAAAATAATTAAACTGCATTTTTTACATATATAAATGCATAATACCTACATAATAAGTAAATATATTACATACCTATAATATAGTTCACTATTAATAATACATATATCATGATTGAAATAACAGAATAAATGTGAATAAAATCTCTGACTCAGAATACTGCAATCTATCTGCCCATATAATGTTAGTGGTATATATGTATTGCCAATCAGTCCTTGTATGTAATAAAGAAGTTATAATTACCTATTGAGGTTTTTAAAATAATTGCTTGTATTAATAAATTAAATAACATATTTTATTTTGACTGGCCAGTTTTGTTCATTCAAAATGAGATCTCATATTAACAAGCTTATACTAAGCAGACTATACTGTAAATTAAAAAAAGTTTTAATTTTAAGCTCTGCTTATGCTGATTTTTAAAATAAAAAGTATATTAGATTTTAAATATAGGCAGTGTCTGCAGTACTGTCTAAATGCAGTGTTCTAACTAAAATATCATAAGTATTACAAATATTTTCTGCTGCACTTAGGGAGGATTTTATAAATATTGAAGTTTGGGTCCTCTGACTGACTGAGATTTTTTTTAGAAAAATATGTAAAATTACAGCTGGAAAAATTATATTAAAACAGATTTCAGGAGAGAAAACAAACTTTTTTTGTTGAAATATTTTTATGAAAAAAAACCTGATAAAGTTAAATAAAAGATTACATAATCTTAAATGAACTTGTACATGTGGCAATAAAAAAGCAAAATAATCTGTTTATGTATAAGACTTAAAAATATAATTTATATATGTTTAAAATTACAAATAAATTCAGTATAATAAATATTGAATTTTCATATTGAATATTCACAAATAATTAATTTAATTAAAGTAATAATTACAGGGGCATAGTCAGAATTTGGCAATGGGGGGTGCATGGGCAGGTGTCAGGGGTGCAGCCCCTAGCGGGGTCCAGAGAGGGTTAGAGGTGCTCTGAACAAATTTGAACAACCAAAAAATGTGGATTTTATATGAAGTTAGAGTGACTAGAAGTAGGTAATAAGTGTATAATATTCATTTAAAACATGCTTTAAAAATAGTCAATTCGATCAAGCTGATATTTAATAGAAGTGTCTTATAGCTATACCAAAATTAAGAAGATATTAAAGGAAAGGTGGCTATGCCCCTGAGTTTTTAGTTGATTACATTAAGTCAATAATGTAATATGCATAAATTATTTGCATAATTATTACAAAACATTTAACTGTTAGTACATATTTACATAATATGTCATGTGCTTTTATGTAAAATATTAAAATCAAATATATTTAATAAATAATATGTATAATTTTTTAATGTTTTAATGTTTATTCATTATTACTATAAATATTATATCATAATTATTAACTTTTAAAGATATAACTGTAGTGTATGTGTTTAATAAAATAAATAATGTGAATAAAATAGCATTAAAAATATATATATTTTTAATTTACTAAAATAAAAAGAATGTATAATTAGGTTGATAAAATATAAGTTTTTTAAATATGATATATTTATGATTATAGTTCTGCATATTTCATTTAAAAAAATTGTTTTTTATTGCTTTAAATTAAATTTACATTATTAGTCCTTGGAAAAATACTCCAATCAGATCAGAAGTTGTTTGCAAAAAGAAAAAACTTTTCTATTGTGGAAATAAATATTTAATGTTACCATTTTATAAAAATAATTTATGGTTTGAACTTTAAAATTGCTCAGATCAAACTTTTAAGTTAGATATTTATAAAAATGGCATACACATTTCAATTATTGAATACATCATTTTGGTATGTCAATATTTAAAATATTTTTTAACATATTAAAAGATCATATTTTTTACCACCCAACCAACCCACTCAAATTTTGGCTCCATCTAAAATATAAAAATTGCTCATTTATATAATTATAATTAATGATTATATTTATATGACTTCTACATGGTATTGCTTGCTACTATTAAACTATAATTAATAAATATACAGTATCTATTATTTTGTAATATAAGTATTGTATATTGGGGTATGTTAATATAAATATTGTAAGGTATGCAGTACTGTACCACTTCCTTAAATATATTTCAAGCTATTTTTTTGCTATCTGAGAAAATTTCATATAATTATAACATATTACTGTGCATTTATTGAATGCTGTTAAATGTTTATCTGAAAAATTTATAGATTTAAAAATTAAACAAACTAGTGCAAAAATAATTTTAAAAATTATATTCCAGAACAGTAACTAAAATAAATTTGTTAGCCAGCCTGTATTCCATGTTTTTTATATTCCTGATATTTTAGTCTTTTTCTATACTGTTATGTGTAAAATTCTAGATTGTATGCCAGATATTTCCTCCTAGGGCTACATGGAATGCAGGCTGGATTGTTTCCAAATCAAATTCAAAACATTTATTTTATGACTAGAAAATATTTGTGCTGGTTAATAAATAAAGCTAATTAATGTCTTGTAAAACAAATTACATAATTTGATAGTAAAAAATTGTATATTCAAATATTAGGTATACAAATAAATATTATATATGATGAACAGTTTATAAATTAAGATACAAGAGTAACAGAAATAATGAAATAAAAATAATTGTCTAATGTGTTAAATTATTCTAAAATATATAATATTTTATTATATTTACCATCGTATAATAGTATTAAATAGGAAACACAACAGTTAAAATAGAAAAAATTTAAACGCTTCCTAATTAACAATTTTTTTGAGAAATGAATGATTTTGAATGTAGCAAAATATTCATTATTTATATTGTTTTTAACAAAAAATACTGTAATATTATTTGATGGACCCAGTATAATATTATTAAACGAATGATTCTTCTTTTTCAATTTAAATATATAGTATTTAGGATCCTTCATAATCATATTTTTATATAGACAGGATAATAATATAACTTATTATAATATATCTTATTTATGATCGATTCAAATTAATATAACGCATTTGTAAAACCATAATATGATGCGTACTAAATAATAATGCAATATCGCAAGATTTGTCATTTCAATGATATAATAATAAACATAATAAAATAACAAGTGCATATATTTAGTTCCTATATAATTGTTCCTATATATATTTAAGGTATAATTAATCGTTGGACAATATTTTTCCAAATACAGTATCAGCAAACAGTAATTTGGAAATTTTGAACACATTCGTCTTTCCTCGAACCTGCAGACAGAAAAATTGTAGGAGCAATTGGTCACACTAGACTGTGGTTTTAATAAGATCATAGAGCAGCTCCGCATTATGCGATTCGTATTCGAATAACCTTGATATGTAGTTTAATTCAAGCTCGTTAAATTAGATATCGGTACCGCAGGGGTTCTTAATTGAAATGGCCAGCCAGAAGCCCTGATTTATCGACATTTAGCACTTCACTTTTTAGTATTGGTATAGTGAAATAATTCGTAATAAATTAGGAAAAGATAAAGAATTTTAAACGTATCCGTGAAAGGATTACGAGTTCGTTTGGAAAGTTTTACCAAGAATTATATTTTCGTATTTTTGGTTCTCTTCGTGGAAAAATGAGAGAGCTGTTATCTATGTTTATGCAGAATTTGTTTTAAACATAACAAAATATATCATGGGCTTACTAAGTTATCTATGTTTTTATTGGGTATATGTTTATAAAATGTAAATACATATATAATATTTTTTTACTATATTGTGTTTAAAGAAAATTAATTTGAGCGGCACATTGTATTAATATAATCAAATGTGATCGAGAATTAATTTTTTAAATTAGGAACTCACTGATGCAATTTTACGTTGCACATAAATATAATGAGTTAAACATTTAGAGATTAAAATAATTGTAAATGTTAGACGCTGCTCCAATAATTGAAAATCCAATTTCAATTTTTTTATAATTTTATGGAAATCAGTCAATAAGAATATTTATGTGTTCGTAAATATAGCTTATTGTGGTCACTTTTATAGGTGTTAGAATAGAAATAGAAGTTAGAAAAACTTAATTTATAATTTAATATTTTATATTCGCATGTCGCATTCTCGAAAGACAATCATCAATTGTAGGTAGGAGTTTTCATGTAAAGTCTTCCCCGCAAACAAGTCATCATGTGAGAGAGTATCAATTAAACGGCTTCTCCGTTTCACAGCCCATAGTGCAGGTGATTTAATCCAGGTCTTTGCGATAACATAGAAGTCGACCACCTTTTTAATAATAATGTCTTTAAGTAGAACAGTTTCAATATTCCTTTTAGACTTGTCCCGCAAGAGTTCACCTGATACAATTTCCGGGGGGGGGGACAATCCAGACGTCTTCACCTCATTCATGTTGAGTTTGTAATGACTGCAAAATAATAGCTTGAATATATAATATAAAATAAAAATAAAAGTTTAAGTTAAATAAAAAAATATTTAAATAATAAAAAATATTATTAGATACAATTACCTATATACTATTTATATATATTATCAGTATGATAATCGTTTGGATTCATGGATTCATATATGTTACCCTATATGCATCAGACAGTTTTCTAGCGGCCATAGGGGTTGACATGCAGACCAAACAATCAACTGTGTAACCGATGCTATTTTAAAGCACTCCGAGAAATTATTTAAAACAAAAGCGGTATATGCATTAAATGATCATATATCTCATTTCCGATTGGACAATCGTTCTTCGAAGAGGCCTACACCTATCAACAGGAAGCTGTATCACCTGTGAATCTCCTGCCTCACCAACGTCGCTTTAATATTATAAGGCCCTCTGTTCATCGCGCTCGACAGTAAAGCGTTGTATTAATTATTTAAAGGACCATGTAGATGTTTGAAAAGTTTGCGAGTTGTGCTAAAAAAATTTTTTCGGATTATTGCAACCTGTGCCTGTTTATAGAAATTTTGTTTGGGAGATCCCATAACTATCGATCACACACTGGAGATCCCCAAGACGCCGATGAGATGTATGATGAAAATGTCCTGGATGAGAGAGGCATGCATGGAGCGTAGAGACGCCATTGCTAGAACATTAGTGTGAAACGATGTATATTTGTATCTTGTATCGGCATCCAATTGTATCCGTTTTGTATATACTATAACATGATTATTTTCACTTAATATTTCACATAGACTAACTTTTTTTCAATTTAGCAGTATTTTCCGTGAAAAATTATTGTATATCTAACTAAAATAAAATGACATAAAGTTTAGCGCAATAGATATAAATCAGAATGTAGATATCGTGCATTTATAGATTTTATAAGGACTTAAAAATGATTAAGTGAGGTAAATAACTTAACTTTAAGTAAGAAAATCAAGTGAAAAATGGTTTTGAAAATATCATTTAGGTATAAGTGAAGTAAAAGGGAAAGTGAAAAAACGCTTTGAAAATATGGAATCCACTTAAGTGTAAGTAAAAGTAAAAGTAAAAGTGAAAGAGAAAAGTAGCTTCGAAAATAAGGCTCCAGGCTTTCTATGCGCGTGAATAGCGCTGAGTATATCCTGCTGATTTTTTACGACACCAAAAATCTAGTTTCATAGATACCTTACAATTTGGCTTTCAATTGTATTATGTTTCAATTTTGTTTCAATATGTTTGTATTTTGTTTCAATTGTAATTTTGACGAAATTGAATTAGTTGTGAATTTAATTACATGAGACAATCCCAAATAATTGTATAATGTCAAATTTGTCAATAGTTTATAAAATATATAGCTAAACATCCCAAATTTAAGGAATTACAAATTTCTAATTTAAAAAAATTAATCGAATAAAAAGGTATAAACAATATAGATAATTTCAATCAATTTATTACAATTTTCAAAAGTCTCAAAAAGTAATGTATTTATAATTAAAATATCATTTTCTGAATAAAATTCAAACTCCAATAAAACATTCTTGAAACAAAGTGTGCATCAAATTTTCAAGGACTTTAATTTGTCAAGATGTGACTAAGAATATAAAGAGACGATGAACATTTCAATGATTAACATTTGAAAATTATTGTTTTTCAGCTGAATATATTAGGAGTGATTAGATATATTACATTGCATTTAAAGCTGTCAGATTCTTTATACGTTTACTAAATCAACAATTGATTTTCTTCTGTGTCACATCATATTAACAATACTTAAATTATTATCTTTCAAATATATATATATCAGAAAACAATTTTCTAAGTATTTTAAATCTAAATATATGGAGTGATCAATTATACACAATAAAAAATACAATACAACTAATACAAAATGAATAGTAACAGTAAAATAGAAACACCTTGTCAGAAAATTCACCGCTGATAAAAATTACAATAAAAACAAAATTATATTTTTATTTGATAGTTTTGTAGTTTTTTCAGCAAATAATTTTCACACAGATAGAGAGTGTTTTTATTTTACTCTTATTATTATTTTTACTATTATTATTTACTATTATAGATTTTGTATTAATTGGGATGTATATATTTATATATACGTATAATACAGGTAATAAATATAATTCGATTATATATATTCGCGAATTATATTAAAAAAATATGATTGTATCACTATAGCAAATTGCAATGATATTTTCTAAATCATTAGAGAACATATATTTGGTTAAAACTACTTTTCCTGGAGTCTGTATACATATTATTTCAGTTAACGTACACACTATATAGGTAGTAACCAGGGGAAATGGTTTCTATTTAACTCGAAAACAGAATCATTATCACTAGGATATCAGAAGGATTGTTTACACCTATATCTAATCCATTGCTTGTTCCCTAGTAACAGTTACCAGGAACTCAATACAGTTACACTACACTTCAATAGAGTTATTTGATCAACTTATTCATAACTGATCCTTTCTTAAATTGAACCATCAAGGCAACCTTATTTTATTATAAGCTATAATATGGAGTCCTGCGTTCTACTAAAATTTGAAAACTTCCGCTTTGTTGCTTCCTGGAGTTGAATGGTCCGGCCGTTCTTTTCAATTTGTAGCCTTAAACTGGGTTTCCAGCGGTAGCAAGAATTCATTTTCTGATTTATTCCTGAACGGAAAGGTTTGCGGTCTTATTTTTATCTCGGTAGAAAGAACATTTCACTAGTGAAACATGTCCACTGAAGTTGATTTGGAAAACCGAGATCCTGAAGGGTTCAACGCTCATATTCAGGTAACTAAAGAATATACTTACATTTGTTCATAATGTTTCCCAAAATAGTACGGATATTGATATAATTTAGAAACTTTTATTTATTCCATTTAGAAAATTTTAATTATTCAATTTAGGGAAAATATTATAATAATATTAAATAATATAGAACTTTGCTCAATATTTTAAAATTGTTTGTAACTCATTTCAGATAATAGAAACATTTTGTATTCCTTACAAATTGACCAATTTTTGTAAATTATTTTATTTATTACATCATTCAACGTAAAAATTTCACATTTTCTACCAAATCTAAATTTTACATTTTTACATAGTAAATTGTATAAATTCATGTATAACATTATCATATAACATTTTTAATATTAAGAATAAATTTCGATTCAAATTAAATCCTGTTAATTTAAAATCGAGAAAATTTACGTATTTATAGTCACACTTGTAAATCGCCGTAATCTGGATAACATTATTTTAAATTTTGTTTCCTGTTCCTCTGTTTCAGTGTCAATTTGAGCAAGTTTTGGCCGAGCCAGATGGCACTCACTCCATGGACTGCATATGGAAGAACTCTTACAAGTGCTTCACGGGGGGCAAAAGTTGTTGTTACAAATTCCTAACAGTTCTTTGCGGACTCTGTATGGCTCTTTGTTGGGGTTGCTGCTTCGCATGTTGTGGCTGCATGCAGATCTGGTGTGTATCACCATGCTTCAAAGTTTATGATCAATTTACAAGCTGCTTCAGAAAATTCTATAAATCCTATGTGGATTGTGTCTTTGGCCCGATGTGTGAGGTTTGCGGTTTGTGTTTCAGTCAAATAAAAGTGCAACAAGGGTAGATGACATCATCTGTACGTCACTTGTTCATTATTGATAGGCAAATATCGTGGCCTCTGTGTTATCACTTTTGTGTTTCTCTTTTTACCCTTTGATTGTAGTGAAAAAAACTGTTAAATGTATACGTGGCTTTCTAACTATGCTAAAGACAAATTTTGTTTCATAGAAGCTGAACTTCAATTTATGACACAATACAAAATTTTTACAGAATTGAAATAATTTATTTGATTATTTTTTATTAAATTAAAATGTATATCCGATAATCGTATACGAGATATGCCTACCTTCCCATAATATGTGTTGTTTAATATATAAAACTATTCGTAGATTGTTTGAAATATATAATATCAGACAACAGTGTACTCTTATTTTTTAAATTATTTATTTTATTCTGTTTTAATAATTAAATAAAAAATGATAAATTATTTACGTAATACTATTATTTTGTAAAAAGTAGAATAATTGTTGGGATGTTTAAATGTCTTTTAATTATTTATTGATAAAAGGAAAATATTATTTTTTAAACAGTACTTCACATCTTATAGAAGAAACAATAAAAAAAATATTTAAAAAAATCTTATTTCAAATTTATATTTGTTTAATCAATTAATATATAAAGTTATAAATCAATAGCAATATATTTATTAACAATTTACATCTTATATTATAAAATTATAAACTTTTTAAATTGTCAAATTTAACCTCCGCATATTTATTATGATTCACATCATTTGTTTTTTAAATACGTCAGAATTGGATTGAAGAGCATAATTCTGAAAAATTCAATTCTAGGTTGGCATTCGAGAAATGTTCTATACCAAAATTGTTGCAAATTAAGAAGTTATAACTAAAACGAATTTGATTAGTGACATAATATATTAAGCAACATGCGGTTAAATCATTTATACGAAAATTCTTAAAGTATGAATCCTGTTTTACCTTCTCAGAACTATGTATTAAATATGTATGACAATTGAAAAATAATATTAAAACATAATTTAATGAAACGTTGCGTTTTAAAAAATAATTCTCTTGTTTTTATTGGTTTCGCACACCATCTTCCGACTGTTTCCTCGTGGAATTGATAAATTCCTGAAATTACTCCACCAAAAATAATTTCTCCAATGTTTGATCAATTTGTAAATGGAATTCCTGAATCAGGATTAAATTTCTCAATCTGCTGCATGAAAAAAATGCAGCTATCTCTATACACAGTCGTATGTAGTCATATACACTTAGTAAAAGCTATTTGAAATATTTTCTAAAAAAAATGTATATAAACACAATTAGATAGTCTTAATTGCCTGATATAATGTTAAAAATAATTAAAATTATCACAAAAAAAGAAAATTATTAATAATTATTCGATTAGTATTACAATGAGTGGCTATTATTTGAAAGAATTCATTCACGTTTACAAAAAATACTAAATTTGATCTATTTTTAAAAATGTCTGAACTTCTATTTGCATGGGAATTCAATGGTTCTGATTACAAAAATTAAATCCTATTTTTCTTACTGCATCACCATATAAGTAATGACTTGTAAGTTGACGCACTAATCATACTTGATAATGTCGAGACAAAATTTAGTCATGACGTAATGTCAATTCGACGTTTTTATATAATTAAACTTAATTAAGATTTTTACATTTTAAAATATTTTTTAACAATGGATAAAATACAAAAACAAAAATATGTAACATTTAATTAATATTTACAATTGTATAAATAATTTTAAAAATTCGATATAATTATAAGGTGCTGTAAAAAATGTGACACATTTGACTTGGAGTGGATGGGTATAATTAGTCAAAATGAGACATCTCATTCCTTATTTTGTGTATCTCATATCTTATCGTTTTTTATGGTGCTGTTTTAAGTGCTCACAATTCCATAATGGTCACAAACTAAGCCTATAAAAAGCGTGCGTTACGTCATTTCAGAACTGCAGCTCCTAATTAGGTTACACATGATTTATGTAATCAAATATATCATGTTGGTGTGCTGTGTGATTTGGTGATTTAATAATTTTGTAAACCGTTAATATTCGCTTCATTAAATATTGCATTCTATTTCCAGGGTCCACGCAGAAAGTGGGGTCAGGGAGAACCGCCATCCCCTTACCACTTCTTCAAAGAATTAGTTTTTAAATATCTTATATAGGGCGATTATATAGCCTATAGGAGACACCACATCATCATCTGCAACAACCATAGTATGTACTATAAACTCCCAAAACTGCAAAAACCTGTATTATCAACGCCCATCATCAACTGAAATTGCAACATCAAATGTCACACTGGATCACCTGAGAAGTGGACATTCATGCTGGAAGCTATCGGAACGTGATCAAAAGTACGAATCCCACCTGTCCCACTATAAAATGTCTCCAGAAGACCTCAAGCACTGGCTACAGGAATGCCCGCCCAGCGCAGCAGACAGAAGGAGTTTCGGGGGTCCTTTCCCCTATTCACGGTACTATCGGAAAATCTCGAAGGGTACAGGGTCAAAACGCACAGCAGCCTGAGAATGACAGCAGAAGAGAACTCCCATGAAAAGTCAGGAGTTCTCAACCTTTACTGACCCCTTTGGAATCCAAACACAAAAAATCTTTGGGAATGCAACGCTGACCTGATCGAAGGAAGCAAAAATTCGTGCACAACGGAAGCCCTTCTTCAAGACGCATAAGCACCATCACAGAACGGCACCCCATGTGCAGCACGGTAATATACACGGATGGATCACGGAAAGGAGGGACTACTCTCTAGGAAACAGCGCAATGGTGGCCACCCATGGATTTCCTAACCACCCTAAAACTATTGGGGCTGATCACGAGTTTCTTTGAAACTGAACTGAAAGCTCTTCGACTGACTTCAGAATGGATCCCGAGATACTAGAGCATTGGCTGCAGTTATACTCTGCAGCTACGACCCATACACGTATTAGTCTTTTGGAGAGCCATCACTCTCTTTTTCTGTTCTTTTGAGTCTTTCAGATGCAGTGGTCTCATATGCGCGGCCAACCTTCGGACTGGCGTGACGAGCCTATAGCACCACAATAACAACAACAACATGCATCTGGAAAGAAGACCTGCAGTGTGCAGTGGAACTGGCCTACTAGAAGTGGTGGAGGAGAAAATAATGGAAAGATCGTCCCAAGATTGACAACAACAACAATGACAGCAATAGGAAGGAAGAGGCGATCATGAATCAGATGAGGAGTAGGCACTGCATCAAGACGAACTAATATCAAACAAGAATCGGTAAGATAGAAGAGCCTAAATGTGAAGACTGTGAAGAAGAGGAGAAAAGGGATCATTTTTGGGAATGCCCGAATAGGTCGCAAACAAAGAGGAGAATGGGAATGCCGGAAGGGAAAGGAGGGATGAAAGAGGAGATGGCTCTCAAGTACATCAAGAAGGTCAAGCCAAAATGATTCTACGCCTAATTGATAAACCCACCGCAACAACAACATTAACTGCAAGAACCAGTACTATCGTTAACTGCCACAACCAACTGCTAATTTTCTATTTTAAGTACTTTAATTAAATTATTCAGTGACGTCCCTCAATCCAGTTGTGATGCCTCACTATATACTTATAGATCCATTTAATACCATAAAAGTTCCCTCACATCCTCATCTAACTAAATACTTTCCATTGATTTCCTGAAGAGATATATATCTTTGGTTCAAAATGTATCTTTTTAATTTGGCTTCATTACAAATTCATGACAAATTATTTTTGTATGAAAGCTACTGAACAAACAACTCTGTTTGCATCATGAAAAATGTTTTTATCACAATTAATGGTCCACAAGGATTTCAAGAATATCTTTTTCTCATCATAGCAAGTGCAATTCCGAGTGAGTGGGAGCATTGGTGAAACATTTTCAAAAGAGATACAAATTGAAAAGTTTAGAAATGGAAAGATTCTTTGCCTTCTATTAAAAACGCAAATTTTTATCAAGACAAATTGTTTCTCAAGGTAGAATCTAATAAATCTAATTTTTATCAACTCCTTAAAGTACGTGGAATTGATCATATCAGTATCGAAGATTGCCTGGAAAGCGAAAATACAGATTTTGCAGTTACAATTTTTTTATTCAACTGAACAGTAATTGACTATCGATCTGAGATGGATAGACGAGGATTTTGTCCCTCATGGAGAATTCTTGGAGAACAAAAGTCAGATGGCCACATTCTGTTTCTTCTTGTAAAAAAATATTTTTAATTACACTGACAAACTCTCGAGGTCACTACGAAAAACGAACATGTCTGCTTTTCATCATCAGAAAACTACACAACTTTGTGTTCAAGGTTATTCGTGATATATACGTATATATACTTAAACGATAATTTTTATTTTATTATAAATGTTTACTTTATAAAAATCTTTTTTTCACTTTTTAACGCGCCTGTATTTTTAAATATTATGGCGTCTATTTTTAATTATATTATTATTATTATTGTTAATATTCCTTTTCAACTTCAAATTGGTCCTAAGTAAGTTTAAATTTGTCAAATGGATATTTTAGTTATATTAATTATAAACTAGATGCAATGAACATTTTAGGAGTCATAAGGAGGTGAACAGCGAATCTGGCTAAATTTCATTTAACATACCCGTTCTTCTTCACTGAGGCACATCGGAGCATAGCTATAGGTAATCGTGTGATTGAACCAACTAGAACTTTTGTTATCTCTGGCAAACGAAGTTCGATTCATCCTTAAAAATACGAATCCGACCTTCGCGGAGAGTAACATGATTGTTTTTTGTAATGGTTAACGAAATCGATAATGGATCTCAGGTTCACCTTATAGACGTCTTTTAACAGGACTATTGAGACAAGATCCTGCCATTTATTGATAAAAGGTGAATATCGATGTGATGTTCGAAATGAGAAGGATTGCTATGTGCACCAGCATTATCCACACAGTACTACCGCGGGTTGATCGTTAACCGCCAATAATTTTCCCATTTCGCAAGAAGTTAAGATAAAATTGCTTTCCTCATTCCGCCTTTAAAAACAAAATTGTAAATAAATCCTAGTTGCGGTGTTAGAGCTTTACCTTTTGAACGCGATCTTCATAAGTTGACATAAAATTCATTCACAACTTATACCTTGTGTTGATTGAGTCCATCGTGTTAACATCGTGTTGAGTCCAACATAGCTAATCCCTATATACGCTCATAACCTTTATCTTTGGGGCTGTTCTAAAATGACGTCAAAGTTTTTATAGACTTTTTGAACCCACCCTCCCCTCTAGTCACTCTTCATCACAAAATTTGACACCCCCTTTAAAATGATGTCACATTTAATGGTAACCACCTCCCCAACAATTCGAAAATAAATTTATAATACTGATTTTTTGAAATGAAAACAAAAAGTCACACTAGTATTTTATTTTATAAAATGATTAAAAGCTGAATATTCCAACTCTGATCTAGTGAGTATAAAAAAGATATTTTAAAATGTATGAGATTTCAAAACAAGAACAAATTATAATAGGGGAAAGCGGGGTAATAACGCCATAGTAAGGAAAATTTTACATAATTTATACACCAACCGACCTATCTTATGAAAACCTACATTTAATATTATAAAACATTTTTTACTATCAAAATTATATTCTACATAGAACAAGGCATGAACAAATAACATGAACATTCAAGATTTCACAAAACGAATTTTTTTCACAAAAAATATTGTTCGGGGTAATAACGCCCATACGAAAAGCTTATTTGCAAAAGTCACAAATAAATGTTAATTGATCCTTTTCTGCTCCAGCGCATAGATCGTGGCCCCATAATTGGCAAATGCAACATTGAATCCAATTTTCATTGTCATTAGACTCACCACAGAATATGCAAAATGTTTCTTCATGCACCACATTCTCCCTTCCTAAACCAATGCCAGCTGAAATATAATGATAATAAATACATTTTATTATTTACAAATTTGGAAATGTTGATCAAAATATTTTATAAACTAAAGTAGAATAATCTAGTCACTTACTGGAGGTAGATGCTCCATCATTAAGTTTGTTTTTTTTTCGTTCAGGTTCTTGGACATATTGTGTCTTCTTCAGCTTTCGTTTATCATGCTTTCCAGATTTGTTTAGTCTTGATTTTAATTTAATATCTTTCGCAGATAATATGTCCTTCATTGGAGATCCTGTAAAAATTATTGATTCTCCCTTCTTTCTTTTGGTTAAAGATTTTGATGGGGCATGCTTTGGAAGAGGAGAAATTTCAATTAGAATCGTCCGAGTAGTTGAATTTGTTGCGGGTGGAACATAAATAGTTGCATCATCTGCGGATGAAACAGGAGTAGTTGCGTCTGCTGTGAGTGGAACAGGAGTAGTTGCATCTGTTGTGAGTGGAACAGGAGTAGTTGCAT